>PUHP01000173.1:0-13475 GCA_006783085.1 Colletotrichum shisoi | reverse complement strand
CCCCCCCCCCCCCCCCCCCCCGCCTTTGTCGGAGCGCTGTCGCTGGTTCGCCGCCGTCACCACAGCGGGCTCCTTCTAGACGATGATGAGCTGTCATGTCGGACTTCGCCCCTTGACTGGCGGCTCTCTGTTGGTTGTAACCAGCCATCTGGAAATGACACGTACGCTTCCCATCATACAGGCACTTGCCAGAATGTCAGTTGGCAACCGTGAGTACCGATGGCCCGATAGGCGCGTGGCAAGTTTGTCGACGATGTCGAAGGAGCTTTATAGAGCCGGCTGACTAGGGCCGGGAAGAATCTCTGTTTGCTAGCTACCCGTTGGTTGGTTGGTTGCTTGTTTGCCATACATGTCCATTGAGTTCAAGGAGGTTCTAACCGCAACGGATGAAAGGACCACGTGAGCGAGTCAAGAGCGGGCGTACTTCCCTCGGTTGAATACCTCCCTTTGTTGTGTTATTCTCCTTTCCCTCGGTAGGTACCAGGAAAACGGACGGAGATTGACGGATTGCGTGCTGCATTCCTTGCGATAACGGTGCTGCTGCTTCGAGTAAGAAAGTGGCTCAGGTGACGGACGGGCTGACCGGCGAACGGGCTGCCCAGTCTTCCTCCTACTACGCCGATCGGGGCCGTCCGACCATGCTGCTGGGCTCTCCAAGATCAGATGCGGTCGCAGCATGAGGCTGGGTTCTACAGAGCATTGAATAGTGCATCGACTCCTTTCTGCGGTGCAACCGAATTCCGTGTCTACTTGCATGGTCATTTACGAGACACTTGCCTTCAGAGCAAACACATCACTGGGCACCCCTGGGCCAAAGCAGAGAGGCACAGGGACTGGTCGTCGGAGAGGTCGGGTTGGGATTCAGTCTTTTCCAGGGAGGATGGATGGCCGACTGTCCGACTAACCGGCTATGCAACTATGCAGCAAGCTGAGGCTCCGGCATCGCGATCCAATGCATGAAGGTACAGAGTCAACAGTGTCGGTATCGTAGAGGACAAGCCACCCTGATGACATGGCATGTCTGAAAGTAGGATGCAATTTCAGGAAGAGCGGGTGATGAGAAGATTGAGAAGTCCGACATGTCGTGATGGTGCCCCGAGCGAAGCCGGTGAACGAACCTTTTGGTGTGCCTATCCTGCTGGGCCTGCATAATGAAAATGAGTAAACATGAGGGCAACTCGCGGCGAGGCTCCAGTTCGCCTCATTCCAAGTTTGGTGTTTGCAGGGCAGTCCCTCGTCATGTGCAAATGGGTGGTGGTTATTGCGCCTTCGCCCAGGGGAGCTCGTGGTGGGGTTGGAGAGGGAGTTAGAGCCAGGGGGCCGTGTGGGCGCGAACCCGAAGGCAAAGACACGAGGGGAAAGCGGTCGAACTGACGAATGTGCCTGCGAGTGGTGTTTGTTGGTGCCTAGCTACCTGAAGATGACGAAGAGAAGACGGAGGCGACTGCGACGGCTCGACGTGGTCGTCCAGAGACGGAAAAAAATCTCCTTTCTGGCTCGGCATTTCAAAATGGTCGAGGCGATAGGGGCGAAGAACGTTGGAGGAGGTTCCATTGATGGAATTGCATCCGTAATCTGCTCGGCTAGATATCTCGTCTTGGGGTGGTTGCTGACCGCCCCTTTCAAACACACACACACACAGTACGGCGATGAGTTGAGAGGGTTATTGCTATTTGCCGCTGCGGTGATGGTGGTGGTGGCCGCGGTGGTGTGAAAGTGAATCGAGGGAACTGAGCTGAGGCGTCTTGTGTTGCCTGGTTGGCTGACCTGCTGCTTGCTGACTTGCCTGTCGGCTTTCCTGTTTCTGCCTGTGGTGACATGTGAGCAGTCGTGCTTCCCGAAGCGCGAACACAAATGGCGAAAGGGAGGAGGGGCAACCGGCCGCCAGCCATCCAGGCTTGCCTAGCAGAGACGGCGTGCGACCGTGAAAGATGCAGGAGGCACTATGTGAACCTGACACTTTGATGTGGACTTAGTTAGTGGTGTCTCGGCTCTCCCACGGTGAAGGCCATCTCTGCAAGCGTGGTCTTCATCCAGCCTTCCGTCTCTCCGCACTTGCAACTCCTCCTGTTTTGTACCCCAAGAGCAGTTCTGGAATTTTCGCACGCTATTGCGCTCGCCGACTTGTAGGGGAAGGGGTCTGGATGCTGTATTACGCATCAAACGGGCCATCATGGGTATGTATTTGTAGGTAGATACGAAGATACCTCATGGTATCTGTTCATTCAGTGCTTTATTGGTACGCACCTCTCGCCGTGCGCTCTTTCGGAAGGTAAAACCGACTGTGACCAAGCCAGCCAGCCAGCCAGCCAACCACATCGCGCTAGCGCCTTGTTGCCCCCCTCTTTTTTTCTTGCCTGGGGAAGGCGGCCGTCAATAGTGACCCTCGGGTACGGTGAGCTGTAAGTGTGTCCGCAGGTACCTTTTACCGCATCCACCCTCGCGACTTCTCCAAACTCGACTCCACTTCCTCGCCCTCGCCCTTGCTCATGGACGGATCCCCGACACCGACTACTTGCTCAAACCCAGTCCATCCCAGCCAGGGCCAGGGCCGAGGAGCAACAACTTAACAAGTGAGCCGTGATGAGGCAGTCGCGGGTGACGCTACCACTTTCTGCCTGTCACTCTGTGCCGCCTGCCCGCCTGCCCGCCTTCCTCTCCTTTGCCATCATCCATCAATGATCACTCTACTCTGCCGTCCCAAGTGTTGCTTCTGCCTCAGTTCCCTTTGGCTCTTGGTAATCGCCCCTCCCCTTCCTGGCCACCGACGGTTTCGGCCTCCTTGTCCTCTCTGCCTGCTCCTCGTACATAAGTGGCTCTTGTTCCCCCCCCCTTGTACACACCGTCCCAGTGTCCCTCCCCAAAGTCACCTGCAGCCTGCAGAAAAGTTATTTGTCCCCCAAGTAGCTCTCAAATCCCGTCTCACACACAGGTCGACCTCGACCATACACTAGAGACGACGCAAGACGCATCATCCGCCCAGGCCTCGCTCTCTCGCCCTTCTCCACCTCCACCACCTCCACCCGCCCACTCCCACGCCCTGCTTCCGGTCGTGCCTCCTTCCTCAACTGCTTACCTCTCTACTCCACCCGACTGACGGCTGACCCCCATCGTCTCTGGGACTCACTTATCTCTCCCACACCCCAGCCGCTTGGGTTGCTTGCTTTCTTTGTCAACACTCCCCTTTCATCGACCTCAATCGTCGACATTTTCGATATCCCTCGCCTGTCATCCATTCCATCGATACTCCGTCGTAAAGGACGACGCAACTTCTCCATCGACCGACCGAGCCTCGTGCCCCGTGCGTGGCCGCCCAGCAGTGAAACACCCGCCAGAGCCGTCATACCCTCCCCGCCCGGCCGGCCGCGATAACCCCATTCATCCATAGTCCTTGCCTGCCATCTATCCTTCATCATGGCGACCTCATCAGCAACATCGCCAGACACGCAGGTCACCTTGAAGATCAACTTCGACGGCATGACTCGTCGTCACAAGCTTCCGCTGCGTGATATGGGGCCCAGTACCCTTGAGGATAGGGTACGTCATCCCGCTCATTCCGGTGCTCAGGAGCAGGCTGTCGTTCTAGGCGCCTCGTCTCTCGCTCGACGCTCGCTGCGATGCTTCGATGCGGCGAAAGAGGAGTGTCTCGCCTGCTTCGTTGGGCTTTGCGGAACTGTTTGAACGAATAGGCTAACTCACCATCCGCCCCAGGTCCGCTCTCTCCTTGCTCTCTCCTCCGACGCCAACGTCGTCCTTGAGAGATATTCTGACTCGGCTGGTTCGTACATCACCCTCGACAAGCAAAACGTATCAGTCTACAAGCAACTTTACCGAGCCGCCAAGGCAAAGCAAAAGCTCAAGCTCCGCGTCTCCAAGCTGTCCGAGGAGAAAATGGCTCCAAGGCCTGTGTCCGTGGAGGATGTCCCAGAGTCCAGCACCCCCAAGATCGAAGAGGAACAGAAGCCCGCAGTCGCTATGGCACAGCCCCTGGTCGACCTGAGGCAATCTAGCGATCTCGAGTCAGAGCCCAAGAAGGAACTGCCGACCACCGACACTGGCCTTGACTTTGAGGCTTCCATCCTAGCCTCTCTCATGAGCAGACACGCCAGAATCAACGATGAAGAGACGCCGGCAGCCTCGGCCGATATCCCCGTTTCTGAGGGCATCACGGCTCGTAACCATTGGTTTGCCAACGTTGCCGCTGCTGAAAGCGCACCCCAACGCGGTTCTTGGGGTCGCTGCCCCGCTCTGATGCACCCCAACACCAACTTCGCCGTGTGCTGCAACAGCTGCGACCAGACAGTTCCCGATGCTCATTACCACTGCTCTACCTGCGATGATGGTGATTTCGACCTGTGCCAAAATTGCGTCGACCGAGGCATTACCTGCTACGGCGCCGACCACTGGCTCATCAAGAGAGTTGTCAAGAACGGTCAAATCATGAACAGCACCACGGAGACGATTGCCCCCAAGCCCAAGGCTAAGGTCGAGGAGCCTGCACAACTGCCTGCCAAGGTGCCCGCCAACATCAGTGAACTCCTCCGCCCCATGTTCAACAGCGCGATGTATAGCATGCGCACCTGCAACTGCTGTGTGACGGAGCTGCCCGAGTCCAGCTTCCTTCACTGCACGGCTTGCGAGGACTTCGATTTGTGCCATGCATGCTTCGAAAAGGATCTTCATGGCCACAACCCCAAACACCCCTTCGTCACCGCCGTTGAGGGGACTCATGTCCCCAGCCACATTCAGGTTAAGTTGGCCCCCGGCCGTAACCAGAGCCACAACGCCATCTGCGACGGCTGCGACAAGTACATCACTGGCGTCCGCCACAAGTGCCTCGACTGCCCTGACTGGGACTACTGCGCGGACTGCATCGTGAACTCCAAGTTCGTTCACCCTAATCACCGCTTCGTTCCCATTTACGAGCCTCTCGAGGAGGTCCGCAGCCGCGCCCTGGCCCGTTCTACCCACTTTGGCATCTGCTGCGACGGCCCTCTGTGCGCCCGCGCCCACAGTGCACCGACGTACATTGCCGGTGTCCGCTACAAGTGCACCGTGTGCCACGACACCGACTTTTGCGCTAACTGCGAGGCTAGTCCTGCTAACACTCACAACAAGACGCACCCTCTTGTCAAGTTCAAGACGCCAGTCCGTCACGTCACTGTTACCACCACTGGCGAGCGGGGAGACGGCCAGCGTATGCAGCAGATGGGTGACCGCAACGTTCGTCGCACTAGCTCCCGTTCCACAGAGACTACTGCGAACGCTTCGATCAACGTTCCTCAGACTGTCGTCGATGTGAAGCCCACAGAGCAGGCAGTCAAGCAAGAGGCCGTTGAGGATATTTCCGAGCCCGCTCCCAAGCCCATTATTAAGGATGAGGTCGTCGACAAGACACCTGAGCCCGAACTTGAGGTCAAGAAAGAGATCGTTGAGGAGAAGCTTGCTCCCATTGTCGAAAAGGCTCTTACCGAGCAAGATCTTCAGGCTGTATTTGTCCGTGACACGGTCGCCGATGGCACCGGCCTCCCACCCAACCACGTGTTCGAGCAAACCTGGGTTCTCCGCAACGATGGCGACGTTGCGTGGCCCGCCGGATGTTCCGTCAAGTTCGTCGGGGGCGACTACATGGGCCACGTCGATTCGAACCACCCCGCCGGCATCTCCGAGCTCGTCTCTGCTTCCGAGTCCACCGTCTGCTATGCGCCTCTTGCTCCTGGTCAGGAGTTCGCCTTCAATGTTTTGCTGCGCACGCCTGCCCGCGAGGGTAAGATCATCTCCTACTGGCGCCTGACGACCAAGGATGGTCTCAAGTTTGGCCACAGGCTGTGGTGTGATGTCAGCGTGCAGATCCCCAAGCCTATTGCTGAGGAGCCCAAGGAGGAGAATGAGGAGCCTAAGGAATCTCATGCGGAGATGCAGAGCAGCAACATGATCTTCCCTAAGCTGGAGAAGGAATCGCCGGTGTCCAGCATCTACCAGGAGGTCAAGTCTGAGTTCGTCCCCACCACCAGCTCCGAGGCGGAAGAGTTTGAGGATTGTGGTGAGGAAGACGAGTGGGATGCCTCTGATGATGGCTTCATGACTGACGAGGAGTACGACATCCTCGACGCTTCGGACGAGGAGTTCCTTGAGGAGCAGCAGCGCAGGCTGAGGAAGTGAGCTGTCTGCGGTATTATTGGGTTTCGTTTTGCCACTGGATACGATGGAGTGATCGGTGGTCTCCTTGGGGTTCTGGCTTTTCCTTGCATGTCTCATTTCATCAGGGCCTGGGGTGTTTTATTTTCATTTTTTTTGGAACCTGTGCAAAGAAAGTGATGCGGTAGTTGGCGGTGGCACGTGCCGAACAGCTAACTGCCGGCGGAAAGTGTGAAAGGGGCCGGTCGCTCATTTTCCAGGCTAGTTTCAAGCGACGCTCGTTTCACAACATTCATGACAGATTACAGATTGGTACTTGTAGGTTCTAGGCAGCAATTCACCGTAGCTCTTGTAAACCTCGACCGCTCATTTATGTGACAAGATAAGAATGCCTGGACAGAGACGAGTTGAATCATTGTGTTGGACGAACGTACTGTATCACCTGGAGGGTTTGGAGTATCCGCAGTCGTGCCCGCACAAGCAGCCGCACCCTTGTCGAAGCTCCCCTGCACACGCCCCTCTCTTAGTCCACCTGCGCTAGTGCCCGGCACCAATCACTTCAGGACCCCTGGACAGGGGCCTGAACTGCGGATAACTTATGGATAAAGTGTCCTCAAGACGTTCTACACGTATTGCATCTCCCACCTTACGAGATTTGCGCCGAGTGTTCTGACCAGTTTGCGAGGAGGCAATCTTCGACAAGTTCCTTCCTTCCCACTCCAGCGTCTTTGTTATTCTTCATCAACATTGCGACACCGAAAATCGAGGTATGCGGTAGCGGCACTGGGTTTTGAAGGCGGGCATTTGCACAAGCCGAGAGCATCGCGTTCTCTGCAATCGCAACTTGACGACCACGTTGATCGAAGACGAACCGAACCCCTTACTCTGACCGATCCGACGGGCACTCTGCGATTGCCTGTTCCTTTTAGGACGTTTGAAGTCTATTTCGAACCTTTTCAATTTTTTCTATTACCGCCATGATGAACGGGTGGGACGAGAAGCACCATCTTGACGATGATTCCTTTGGGGCAAAGGGGAACATTGTCAGCGCATTTGACGCCTTTCGTAAGTTTGTGGCATCGGTTCAGCCTCAACCTCCCACACTTTGAAAAAGATTTCCGGGGCATCAACTCCAGTTTGAGAAACAAGTCGCTAACGGAACCATCTCCGCAGCTAAGGCGAAACCGCAATATGTCACGCGAACCTCGGGAGGCGGCAAGTGGACTGTTGCCATGACAGTCATATCAGTCTTTCTCTTCTGGACCGAAGTCGGCCGCTGGTGGCGCGGCTCTGAAACCCATACCTTTGCCGTCGAGAAGGGCATCGGACACGAGATGCAAATCAACTTGGACATTGTTGTGCGCATGCACTGTGATGATCTCCACATCAACGTACAGGATGCAGCGGGGGATCGCATCCTCGCGGGCAGCATGCTCAAGCGCGACAAGACGAACTGGTCGCAGTGGGTGGACAGCAAGGGGATTCATCGTCTGGGAAGAGATAGCAAAGGCAAGATCGTAACGGGCGCCGGATGGCAGGAGGAGGAGGGCTTCGGCGAGGAGCACGTTCACGACATTGTCTCCCTCGGAAAGAAGAAGGCCAAGTGGGGGAAAACTCCGAGACTCTGGGGCGACGGCGATAGTTGCCGCGTCTACGGCAGTTTGGACGTGAACAGAGTGCAGGGCGATTTCCACATTACGGCCAGAGGCCATGGATACATGGAGTTCGGGGAGCATCTTGATCATGCTGGTATGTTACGGATATCCGATCCAGGCTCAGTGCTGGTCTGACTGACCATTTCCGCAGCCTTCAACTTCTCCCACATCGTCTCGGAGCTGTCCTTCGGACCTTTTTACCCCTCGTTGGTTAACCCCCTGGACCGCACTGTCAATCTTGCCAGGATCAACTTCCACAAGTTCCAGTACTACTTGTCTATCGTCCCTACCGTCTACACTGTCGGCAAGTCGGCCTCGTCATCCAACACGATTTTCACGAACCAGTACGCCGTCACGGAACAGAGCAAAGAGACCGATGACCACAACATCCCTGGCATTTTCTTCAAGTACGATATCGAGCCGATTTTGCTGTCGGTCGAGGAGTCGAGAGACGGGTTCCTGCAGTTCCTCATGAAGATCGTGAATGTTGTTAGTGGTGTTCTCGTTGCCGGTCACTGGGGTTATACTCTTACTGAGTGGTACAAGGAGGTCATGGGCCGGCGGAGAAGAGAGAAGAACGAGGGCTTCATCGGCTCGAAGAATTCGGAGTACGACCAGTAGAAGGGCGGGTGGCATCGACAGATGCATCATTGTGACATTGGAGTTCACGGGCTGTGTATAGATATGCATATGGGACTGGGGAAACTGTTTCATCACGTCTGTTACGCCTGGGTATATCAGCAAGCAGAAAAGTTGACATGACACATATTCCTCGCATGACTTGTAGTTACGACTATCTAGTGGCCGGCTGCTCGTCAGGTTCATCTTTCGCGCAGGGGGGTTACGACCTTGGTGCAGCCACACAACCCGGCGCAGTATCGGAGCGAAGCCGGCAGAGCAGGGGCCCGGCATTTTGGGTGTTGCTCCACCCCAGGCGAACCTCCCCCAGACTTTCGTCGAATCCCACATCGCTAATTTCCAAGCCGCGTTGACATTTGTGACAATCCAAAAATTTCCCAAACCTCCCCGCCACTACGAGTCACAGCATTCGGAGGGAGGCGCGCAGCGATAATGGCACCAATTGAGCTTGCCAGTCGATCCGGAGGCGCCGCAAGGGTAAGTAACACTCAGCCGTCGGTAGTTCAGCAGAGAGGTGGGAGTTAACATGACTGCAGCGTCTTCTGACTCGCACGCGACCATACCTTTCCGCATCCTCATGCCTGCCGATCAGGAAGGCATTCGCGACCGCCCAGGACGTTGAGCAGCCAGATGCCGAGATGCGGAGGCTTCTGCCCAAATCCATAAAGCCCGGCACCTACCGCAGACTCCATGACAACCTTCTCAAGGTCCGCCACGTTCTCGGACAACAACGCCTCACCCTCGCCGAGAAGATCCTCTACAGCCACCTGGACAACGTCGAGGAGTCGCTCCTCACTGATACCGAGAATGGACGCAATATCCGCGGCAGTGCCAACCTGAAGCTCAACCCGGATCGAGTCAACATGCAGGATGCGTCGGCGCAGATGGCGCTTCTGCAGTTCATGTCTTGCAATCTCGCCAAGCCCGCCATTCCGGCCAGCATTCACTGCGACCACTTGATCGTGGGCTCCAAGGGCGCCGAGAGCGATTTGACCGACGGAATTAGCGTGAACAAGGAGGTTTTTGACTTCCTCGAGTCTGCTGGGCGCAAGTACGGCATGGACTTCTGGCCTCCCGGCGCGGGTATCATCCACCAGACGGTCCTTGAGGTCTATGCTCTCCCGGGCATCATGATGTTGGGAACAGATAGCCACAGCCCCAATGCTGGTGGTCTTTCCACTATAACCATCGGTGTCGGTGGCGCCGACGCCGTTGAGGCCTTGGTCGGCGCTCCTTGGGAGTTGAAAGCCCCTCGCGTGCTTGGTGTCAAGCTCACGGGCAAGCTGAACGACTGGGTTTCCCCCAAGGACGTCATTCTCAGCCTCGCTGGAAAGCTGACCGTGCGTGGCGGAACTGGATTCATAGTCGAGTACTTCGGTGAGGGCGTCGATACTCTCAGCGCTACCGGCATGGCTACTATTTGCAACATGGGTGCCGAAGTCGGTGCCACAACCTCCATCTTCCCCTACACCGCCGCCTCGGAACGCTACCTCCTCCAAACTCGCAGAGAGGCTCAACACCGTGCTCTTGACGGCTATAAGAAGTGGGGAAGTTTCGATTTCAGGGCCGACGAGGGTGCTCAGTACGACCAGGTTATCGAGATCAACCTCTCCGAATTGGAGCCCCATATTAACGGACCCTTCACCCCTGACTTGGCCACCCCCCTGTCTGCCTTCAAGAACACTGTCCAGCAGGAGCAGTGGCCCGAGGTTCTGTCTGCCGGTCTCATTGGCAGCTGTACTAACAGCTCTTACGAGGACATGACCAAGGTCGAAAGCATGGTTAAGCAGGCCGAGAAGGCCGGCTTGAAGCCCAAGGCTCCCTTCTACATCACTCCCGGTAGCGAACAGATCCGTGCAACTCTCGAGCGTGACGGTACCCTGAAGACCCTGGAGGGCGCCGGAGGCATTGTTCTCTCGAACGCTTGCGGACCCTGCATCGGCCAGTGGAAGCGCCAGGACGATATCCCCAAGGGTCAGCTCAACGCCATCTTGACCTCTTACAACCGTAACTTCAAGGGCCGCAACGACGGCAATCCCGGAACCATGAACTTCCTCGCTTCTCCCGAGATCGTCACGGCCATGGCTTATGCAGGCGCGACCACCTTCAATCCCATGACGGACAAGCTGCAGACCCCTGACGGGAAGGACTTCAAGTTCGCCGCCCCGCACGGCCTCGAGAACCCCAAGTCTCCTTTCGAGTCCGGCGTCGCATCGCTTCAGGCCATCTCTCCCGAGACACACAACCCCAACATACAAGTTGCCATCGCTCCGACCTCGGAGCGTCTCGCCTTTCTTGAGCCTTTTTCGCCCTTCCCCGAGGGCGACCTGAGCGGCCTCAAGGTCCTCGTCAAGGTCACTGGAAAGTGCACCACCGATACCATCTCCGCCGCCGGACCTTGGCTTAAGTACAAGGGTCACCTGCCCAACATCAGCACCAACACCCTCAACACGGCCGTCAACAAGGAGACGGGAGAGGTCAACGCCGCCTATGACGTCGACAGCTCCAAGCACACCATCCCCGAGCTCGCCCAGAAGTGGAAGGAGCGCGGTCAGGAGTGGCTTGTCGTGGCCGAGCACAACTACGGCGAGGGCAGCGCGCGCGAGCACGCCGCCCTGCAGCCGCGATACCTGGGCGCTCGCGTCGTACTGACCAAGTCTTTCGCGCGCATTCACGAGACCAATCTCAAGAAGCAGGGTGTCGTACCCCTGACGTTCGCGAACGAGGCCGACTACGACAAGATCGCGGCATGCGACGAGGTGAGCACCGTCGGCCTATACGAGATGCTGCAAAACGGCGGCCAGGGTAAGGTCCAACTGCTTGTCAAAAAGAAGGACGGTTCCGAGGTGCTGGTTCCGACGAACCACGCCGTCACCAAGGACCAGGCAGGTTTTATTCTCGCGGGTAGCGCTTTGAGCATGCTTGCCAAGCGGAACCAGGCATAGACATGATAATATCCTGAAGTCGGTTCGGTACGAATGGATGTTTATTTGAGGTAGACTCAAAAATACGCATGTATGTGCTGTTGAAGTGTGGGCTCTACGTTCTGGTTTTTCCACGGGGTTTCAAAAAAAGAAAAGGGCGGGAGACGTGAAGACAAAATCGACGTTTGTATATATCCTGCGGTGTCTCTCGTTTCTGGGGCTCTTTGTTTTATCTTTACAAAGTAATTTGGTTGTAGACAAGAGAAACGATTAAAAACTTAGTTTAACCTTGGCCATGTCAAGGGGTGAGAGATGTGTTTGTAGGGAGAGCGGGGGCTGTCTGACTGACTACTCTTATGTGACTACGAAGGCCATCTTCATCCGTTGCAGTTTTGCGTGCTAGATTTGACACGTCTTCGGGCAGACCATCCGAGTGGCTAAGCAAATTTTTTCTTTCTAGGGTACTTAGGAATATCTTTCTAAGGTACTTAGGAATTTTAAAGTATATTATTTTTATTTATACTAAATATTACTAAATATACTAGATTTTCTAGTTCTTTTAGTTTATTTACCTTTATTTCCTTATAGTCTTGAGGTAAAACCCCTTATTATTTAGATTTATAGTCTCTTTAAAGTACTTTCTTATATCTTTATTTATAGGCTTAGTNGTTATAGTTATAGTTATTATTATAGTTATAGTTATAAGTAAAAAACTCTATAGTAGAGAAAAAGAAGTATTAAGGGGAAACCTTTAGAATATATAATTATAAGACATAGGAACTTAGGAAGATTATTTATAAATTCCTTTCCAGGGTACTTAGGAATTTGAAAGTATATTATTTTTATTTATACTAAATATTACTAAATATACTAGATTTTCTAGTTCTTTTAGTTTATTTACCTTTATTTCCTTCTAGTCTTGAGGTAAAACCCCTTATTATTTAGATTCATAGTCTGTTTAGAGTACTTTCTTATATCTTTATTTATAGGCTTAGTAAATATATCTATAATATTATTTCTAGTACGTATATAGTATAAAGAGATATTATTATTATAGATATAAAATCTAGAAAAGTGGTATTTTATGTCTATATGCTTAGCCTTTTTATGTAGCTCTAGATTTTCTATAACTTATTAAGCTGCTTTGTTATCTATTAATATAATAGGCTTATCTAGATTATAAGAGATATTTAACTTAGTATATATATAGTTATAGGAGTTATAGAGGTATAAGGCTTCCTGTACAGCCTCTATTAAAGCTATATATTCAGCTTTACAACTAGATACTGCTATTATTTTCTATTTTATAGAATTCCAGCTTATAAGATTATAAGAACCGTAGTTAAATATATAACCAGAAGTAGACATTCTATCGTCTAGATCTCCAGCCCAGTTAGAATCTGTAAAACCTATTATCTGTAGGTCTATATTACAGTTATATACTAATCCAAGGCCTGGATATTTATTTATATATCCCCAGATATATTCTAAGGCTAAAAAGTGCTCCTGTGAATGATAANTAATAAAAATAATATACTTTGTTGGGATAGTCCTGTTAATCTATAAAACCAATTATCTATAGGTCTATATTACAGTTATATACGAATCCAAGGCCTGGATATTTATTTATATATCCCCAGATATATTCTAAGGCTAAAAAGTGCTCCTGTGAAGGATTACTTATATATCTAGCACATAGATTAACAGGGTAGGTTATACCTAGTCTAGGTTTTAAGCTAGCATATAATAAAGATCCTATTTACTATTAATAAGTCTTTATTTCCTCTAAGGTAGCCTATTCTTTATTTTTCCTAAGTTTTAGATTAAGATTAACAGGACTATCCCTACAAAGTATATTATTTTTATTATACTTTTCTAATAACTTTAATATATAGTTATTGTAATGTATATATAAGATCGTATCTTTTATCTATATCTCGTTCCCTAGAAACTTTGTTAGTATACCTAAGTCTTTTATAATTAAGTCCTTTTTAATAGACTTATAGAAATATTCTATTTCTTTTTCTATAGGTGTTACAAGTATTATATTATCTACGTAGTATATTAATACTACTTTTATATTATTATTATTAGCTATAAAAATCCCTTTATTATAAGG
>PUHP01000172.1:0-44836 GCA_006783085.1 Colletotrichum shisoi | reverse complement strand
CCCCCCCCTGCTGCATCACGCACACACGCACACCCGCACGCACCCTTGATGCATACAGATGGATTTTGCCGCTAACTGAAACCTTCGGGATTAGTTGTGGGCTTCTGGGTATGAGATCTACGACAGACTCTCCCCTGCCATGCAGAAGTTCTTCGAGGGGCTGACGGCCACCCACGATGCCACATTCTTCCACGAAGAGGCCCGAAGGCTAGGCAACCCCCTCCGAGAAGGTCTCCGAGGCTCGCCGCTGAACAAGGGCTCCGAGCTCAAGGCCGTCCATCCCGTCATCCGCACAAACCGTGAGTGATGGCTCCCCCTTCCGTCTGCACCCAAGGGCCTAGAACGCTGACAAAATCTACAGCCGTGACTGGTTGGAAGTCCGTCTACGTGAACAAAGGCTTCACGAAGCGCATCAACGGCGTCACAAAGGACGAGTCCGACGTCCTCCTCAACTATCTCTTCAACCTCGTCACCCAGAACCACGACGCCCAGGTCCGCTTCAAGTGGCGCCAGAACGACCTCGCCATCTGGGACAACCGGAGCATGTGGCACTGCGCGACCTACGACTACGTCGAGGCCAGGGCAGGCGACCGTGTGGCGTCTCTTGGCGAGGCGCCCTATCTTGACTTGAACAGCACGGGCAGAAGGGAGGCTTTGGGATTATGAAAAGGAGTGACGGAAGCTTGCTGCAGCGACCGGCGTTTAGTTTTGAGACTTTTAATGAACCAGCAGGGCATCTGATGAATCGACGTATTAGCCATGGCATTCACACCTTGCAAAACAGCACATGCGATAGCGCACAAGTCAACAGACCAATATTAATGGTTACTGCTTGTCATGACATCTGCCATGCCGCTTTCTGCTTCATAATGCATAGTGCTATTTGACAGCCCACCAAAGACCACCTGTTGACGGCCTGGTCTTGAACTGCTCAAAAGCTCATCCGTTACATGCCGATCATCATATTTGTTCCTTCAATGTCAAACCCGTTCATCGCCGCTGAGATGATCAACTGTATCTCCAGTGTCTTCATGAAGCAGATCGCCAATCCACCTGCTTTCCTCGAGTATATTTCTTGCCTCGTCAGCCTCAACCTCCATGTCCTCGGAGATCAACTGAACGGCCAGCTCGGGAACCAAGACTGCCTCCACATAACTGGAGTATCCACGCGATGATATGAGCCGGTCTTCCACGGCTCGCTCTCTCAGCATCGACGAGAATTTGCCAATAATGTTTTCGGAAAATGCACGCAGGCCGCGTGGGCCGTAGTACCCAGGCGTGAGGCTGTCCTCCGCCTTCAGGAGGGTGCGATTCTTGCCTTCTTTGACCTTGTCGACCAGTAGTGACGCGTAGTGGGAAGAACCACCGTTGATGATGCACCGAAGAAAGTCGTAATGAGTTGTTAGTCGAAGGCCAAGACGCTCCCAGTTGATGCTGGGATATCCCCGAGCATCCCAAGCATCTTCGGCCGACTTCTTTTTGTGTAATCGACAGAACTGGATCTGCCTACGAATATGCAGCCGCGACCCCCCCGAAAAGCTGTCCAAGAGAGTCTTGGCAACGGTATCACCGCACATTGGGCATCGTGTCTCTCTGTCAACGTCGGAACTTGATTGGTCCGAGAGGTCCGAGAGGTCAAAGAACGAGTTGTGCTCCTCCTTCCCTTTACACAGGGGCCCGGGGCTCAACTCTGGGTTGTGGAGAAGATCAGTTGATTTCCTCTCAGGACTCTGTAGAGATTCAGGCAGCGATCCAGATGGGTGCTTGAATTCGGCCTTGATGGGGCGTCGAGGCGATGCGCCAGGGCTGAGAGATGAATGCTTGAGGAAAGACGCCTTTGGAGGGCTACCAAGAGGTGAGGACGGCCAAGATGAAAATTTCATAAGGCCTTTGGGCGAAGCCTTGCCGGGAAATTGATCAAACGGGTCATCGTCATATGCTTTGAATGACGGCAGTGGCTTTTTGGGGGGTGTTGAACGATCTTGGATGAGGGTCAGCAGAAAAACAGCGCACCGATTGCAAGAACAACGAACTTTCTCCCTTCCGGTTGGCTGCAGTCTTCCCTCGCGAGCTCCTGATCGTCGGTTTCTCGGACACATTCCTCGGCCGCTGACTGGCGTTTTTGTCCTTTTGAGAGTAGGATTTCGGTTCGCCCCTCAGTTTTCTCACCTCTCTCGCCTCGTCAAGCCTGCTGGCCAGTGCCCTCTTTTTGTTAGAGATGAGGTGAGACGCAGCATCGACGGACGAGTTCCTTTTGATCGGACGAGCCATGGTCTCTGACTTCTGTGAGCTAACAGTCCGCTTCGGATCCGAGTTACGCTCCTGTGACGCGCTGTACTGTCTAGCTTGTTCCTGTCCCCTCTTTGAAGTGCCATAGTAAGGGGTCCGTTGGATGTCTGCCCGGGATGGTCGTGGACTTTCGTCTGAGTCTGAATAGTCGGTAGCGGGCTTGAAGTTGCTCTGGGGGCGGTTCTCCGCGTGCTTCGACAGTAGCGAAGGCTTTATGAGCATCTGGTCTGACCTGCTGCCTTGGAGATTCGCCGATGGGCGCGGCTGGCTGAGCGAGGGAGCCTCGGGCTCACTCAACTCCGATTCCGTGTCATCCATGGGCGGGTCATCAATGTTTTTGGGCTCGAAACGAGCCTTGCCGTTGACAGTTTTGAGTAAAGGAGGGGGCATCGCGTTTCTCGATAGTCCCGCTCGCCGCCCAGTCTGATAATCGCTCCTGCTGGCCATGTTGCTAGAGTCGGGTTTTGAGGCTCTCATCTAGTCCGGCTGATGCGGGCGGTATCCTAGGCGCAGAGGCAACTTCGTTGAGCGTGCCGCCGCCAGCAATGATGTGCAAGCTTCTCAAAGGGAGTTTACCATCAGTCCTGATCGGCTAGACAGCCAATCAAGGGCCTTGGTGAGGGGACAGAATCTGGCCAGAAGTAGTCAACATGTGCGGTGTGGGGCAATGCAGCAGACGCCGATTGAAGGCCTGTTAGCTACTGTGCGAGGGTGCGAACGCATCGAGTGTGAAGAGAGGTTTGGCAATCGAGGGCCACAAAAATCGTTGCTGGTTGAGGTCAAGTTGTGCCGTCGCGTTCTGAACGCGTGCGGCGTGCCTAGCAGGGAGCTAGTTTACTGTGTTCCGATCCGATGGTACCCCCACCTGCCACTGCAATTCGCGCCTCCACAGGGTTTTAGTTAATGGGAAGCCCCTGCAGCCCAGCAACCTTGAGCTTAAAGCTCCCTCCCCTTTCCGCGCAGGGGGTCTTGGGTTGCACTGGTTCATTTCGCTGCATCGCACCGTTGGCTGACTTTATCGGCATCCACAACAACGAGGATTGGATCTCTCGACGAGCTCTATCCTCAAGCAGATTCCTTCAAAGAGCAATACCTTGACCGAGAGATCTCGATTGTCCACAAAAACCATCCTAGGTTTTTGCCATGGCCTTGAATCGCAAATACGCGGCGCTGCCAGATTTGGTCAGAGCAACCGTGTCCCCGAACGGCTGGAGCATTAAGCAGCCCTACTGACACCGCCTAGGACTCGGCCCCCGATGTGTACGAGACTCCGGAGCTGACCGACGACACTTCAACAGTTCCTGTGAGATTGGCTTCTCTCCACGCTACGGGCCGTGGCTGACGGTGCAGCAGACGACCGCCGGGCAATCGCACTCGGACGACGACTTCGACGACGATCTGGACGAGGATGCCAACGGGATCTCACGATCCCGTCTTCGGGTAGACCAAGCACGTTCTCGTTTCCTGCCCGCCGGAGTGGACGCCGCAGGGGTTGACTTTTCGGATCGAGTTGACGGCAAACGCAAGTCTTACAAGGCCTCGACGAGACGCCAACGCATTCTTCAAGATGGTACAGCAGAAATCGGTGAACTGAGTGACGAAGATGGCGAGGACAATCTCGAACGGAAGATCGCGCGCTTGCAACGGGAAGTTGAGGAGGCCAAAGAAGAGTACGGAAAGAGGAAGGAAGCTTCAGTACAGTCCGCTCCTGGGGAACAAGAAGAAAGCCTGGGGTCTCTGAGCAAGGTTCTGGACGAGATGTCTAGAACCATCGAACCGCACACCTCGAGCTCTCGTGCTGTTAGACCGATATCTCAACTACCTAAGCAGGGCCCGGAAGGCTCAGACTATGCTCTGCCACAAGAAAGCGCTGCGACCTACACCATCACCTATGCTCCTGCATACGAACAAAGCCACGCACTTGCCAAGGCAGCGGATTTCGACAGGCGACTTGTCATTCTGGAGAAGGCCATCGGGGTTGGCTCCACAGCGTTGCCCGAGGTCGATGTCAACGGGCTGCCGAGAGCCATCCTCCCGACTCTCGATGGTCTTCAGAAGCAAATCACAACTCTGTCGCAGGCTTCGACGTCCAACTTGGATACGATCAGCCGTCGGGTCCGGACCTTGATTCAGGAGGCTCAAGAGTTGGAAAAAGCGAGGCAAGGAGCCAAGTCGGCACAGGAAACGCTTGGGAACGGTGCAGCGGACGGCGATGGTGCTCAGCCTCCAGAGCAACTGGCCAAGATCAACGCCCTCTACGGAACTCTGCCCACAATTGAAAATTTGGCCCCCTTGCTGCCACCATTGCTGGACCGCCTGAGATCTCTTCGGGCAATCCACTCCGACGCCGCGAATGCCAGCGAGATGCTGGAGAGAATCGAGAAGCGACAAACAGACATGGCGACCGACCTCAGACAGTGGAAAGAAGGCCTGGAAAAGATTGAGGCAGCGATGGCGGAGGGCAACAACTCGATGGCGGGCAATATGAAGGTCATGGAAGCCTGGGTTAAGGACTTGGAGGAGCGCATTGCGAAGTTGCCGTAATTGGCTTCTGGCCGTCGAATGATACCCTTGCTTTTGTCAATCTGTTCAAGCCTAGCATCACTGAAGCTCTGTCAGACGTAGTGACCTGTGACACGCGATCCCGAATCAAGTCCTTGAGCATCTATATCACGTATTTGTTCACCTGTGATGAGTGTGGCGCGCACGCAACTCGGATACCTGTCGAGATACGCCGGCCTGAACATGGATAAAACAAGAACCAGGACAATGCTTTGACAAGGGCGTGATTTACCTACGACGCGTTACTGTCAAGCAACATTCAAGACTGGAGATAGTAAGAAGGTCTTGTGATTGAATAGGTTATTAGGCAGTCTATGACACGGATGCGTTCTGGTGTACGGCTACCCAACGCTGATTAACGGGGCCTCGTACACTATGTTCACTTGCACGACCAATACGGCCTGGCTACCCTACCCAGACGACTATCTAATGGTGGTTATGATGCTGCGGGGCAGAAAATGCCCTGGATTGGAGAGAGCGAGGGCGGTGAGCCAAGGCGGTTAGACCCATTAGATGACCGCGGGATTGGCCCAATCATAGCACGCGCTGGGTCGTTCTCTCCTTCTCAGGGTTTTCCTGCCCTTTCCTTCCACAAACCCATTACATCGCATCTGCAATCCCACGCCCAACTCCGAGTCCCTCCCCCAAAGCGCAGCCTACCACCAGCACCTTCGCAACCACATACATGTACGTGCCACGAACGCCGAAATTGACAGAGATCTTGACGACTGACGTGAACTTTGACTACAGTCAAAATGGATTCCGCTAAGCAGCCCGTCAAGCTTGTGAAGGTCACCCGCGTCCTGGGCCGTACCGGTATGCTCACCCCCGAAATTAAAACAAGACCGATACCTCCCTGAGATCGAACACCACGATGCGCCTAGACGGAGGGAGGAAATGGATGGCCAAATTTCTGACATGGCAATAGGCTCTCGCGGTGGTGTCACCCAGGTCCGCGTCGAGTTCATGGACGACCAGACCCGTTCCATCATCCGTAACGTCAAGGGACCCGGTAAGCGGCCTCGAATACCCCGCGAACATCTGCCGTAGCAGCCAATGAATAGACGAACGGCTTGGTACTGACTTGTTGTGCTTTAGTCCGCGAGGACGACATCCTTTGCCTGCTCGAGTCTGAGCGTGAGGCCCGCAGACTGAGATAAGATGACGATTACCGGCGGCGGCGTGTGTTATGGACATTACGAGGAACGGATCTTGGTTCTGAGGATGGGACAGCAACATTGCAAGGGCCTCGTCACCCGAGCCCACAGCTTTCGTGCTTAGAGGAGTCAAAAACGGATTCTGCATTGCGAATACAGCAAGGTTCTCCCACCAGCCGCGAGGCAACTTTGGCACGTACGAAACCTCGTGTACCTGCTTGTGTGATGCGACGCTGAAGGGCGAGGGAAAGGCGTCTTGCGAGAACTTATCATTATCAATGGACAGCCTGGGAAAATTCATCAACACCTTCTGCATCAACTGTACTTTTCTTCCAAGTGCCCAGCGACCAACTTAAGCTTCACAAACAGAGTTCTTACGGCGATAAGAACCATTCAGTACGGTCACACCTGCTCCGACTTCTAGCAAAGAGAATCAAAGTGGAAAACATCCAAATTGGACAGCAAAATGTTACAGTGACTGACTATCCGAGTGCCGCCTCAGTCGCGACCTGCCCCGCCACCCGCGAAACAAGCCGCGGAAAGCGAAATTCTTATGTTTTTATTTTATTCTTTTTTCTATATGGTCACGTGACTGCGGGCCGCGTCTACTTTTCCCCCGGCAGGTTTTTTTTCCTGATTGAATCGTCTCCACCCAGCTTTTCGCAGCTATAAACTCTGCTTCACTGTCCGTCATTTCCTAATTTCTTCTTCCTTACTCTCCAACCCACCGAAAGGGTTCGATGCGAATTGGTAAGTCAAAAATCTCTTTGAACGCTTTGCAACAGTTGGGATGATGTATCCAAATTAGCATGTATTACCTGAACATTCTTTGATGTATCACAATTATCACCAAGATCTCTGACACCAACAACATCAACCACTCTTTGTTTGTTTTCGTCGAGTTTCGCGGCATGGGCTAACGAAGCAACAAAAGACTACAGATATCTTCCTGGAACCCACTTTACAATGAACACGGTACCCAGACCTCCCAAAGACCACTTCAACGTGCTGTTCTTCGCCAGCGCTGGCTCCTTCACTTGTACGCCGCATGAGGCTATTCCAGCCCCGCTCTCTTTGAAGAAGCTTTTCGAAGTCCTCGAAGAGAGGTACATCGGCATCAAGGAGAGGATTTTGGATTCGAGCTTGGTAACGGTCAATCTTGAATACGTAGATATACCCGGTCCCGACGACGGCGATGGTCCCCTCATTCAGGCAGGTGATGAGGTTGCCATAATTCCTCCTGTAAGCTCGGGTTAAGAGCTGGGCGCATGACGATATCAGCGAGCACTTAGCGGGGACTTGGATCCAGTATATCCACGGTCCAAACCCGCCGGGTTGCCGAGGGCGCAGCGGATCGGACAGCTGTCGATCACGAGCCTGATCGTGTCCCCTCTTGTCGTGCATTGTGATTATGTCCGAGTAACGGATCTTGTTCTCCATTCGCGTCTCGTGCCCCATTCCCGAGAAAGAACTGTATCCACCCGCACGTCCAAACTCTCCACCAGCTCGGATCTTGTTTGCTACGACGTCTGCCCCAGCGGACGCCAAGCACAACCAAGGTCACTAGAAAAACGACAAGGAGAGTGGAAATGACGGAAATGATGGACGTTAAACTCGTGATGGTCGAGACTTGGCAACCAAGCGGCTTGGTACGGATTTCCCAGCGTTCTGCCCAGTGCGGACAGATATTCTCATTGTAGGCAGGCGCCAGCAAGGGGATTGCGTAGGCGTTCGGGACACAAGCGGATGTCTGCCCAAGACCAAGGGTGTCAGCAATAGCTCTGTCTGTCTGGGATGCGAGAAGCCGAAAACCAACCATTGGACACCAGCTACACTGGCTCTCAGCCAGGCACGCCCTGCAGTCCTGGTGTTTCCAGCATCGAAACAGATGCTCATCAGACGATTCTCTGGAAGTGAAGTTATGTCTCAGCTGCGATACCTCCTCGGCGCTGGGCTGTTCCATCGGTTGGAAGGTACCCATCACTGGCACCGTTTGCGTTACACTGGCACCACACAACTATCTCGTCGGCACACTTCGAGTCAACGTGATGCAGAGTCCGGACTGGCTGGTGGTGGTGGAGAGCAAGTTCGCCGAGTGCTTTGCCCGGATGGCGCTGGGGGGATGTGCGGGGAAGAAGCTGGCCGAGTTGGATGGTGTCTGTGCGCCAACGCGCAACTCTTCTCACATTAAATCCGGCAACAATGGTCGGCCTCGCTTTACACGGGTACAAAACACAGAAAGTGCTTGACTGCAGCACACCGGAGCACTTCTGTCTTCTGAACAACATGGCGAGCTTGATATGACGGCAAAAAGGCCCTATCCCTCCCCATCAGACCGCTATCTTCCATTTCAGCATCGCCAAACCTGCACCGGGCAACGGGACAAGGCGACGGTTGACAGCCATGCAGGTACCTAGCGCACCCTTTACGTATGATCTCGGAAACGTCACCGTCTTCACGCACCCGCGTTTGGGGAAGCGCTGTGTAACAGTCAGTTCAAGCAACTGGACCCAAGATCACGGTTTGGACCAGTTCCCATCAGTCGGCAACTTGCATGGAAGGAATTCTGTTACTGGCGGCAGGCCGGTAATTCATGGATAAATTACCCCTGCCAAGGAGGAGCAGCCGCAAGTCAACGACATGTCGGCATGTACACGTCTCACGGAGATGGCTACTTGTTAATGAAAGTATGATACCCGTCGATGTCTTCCAGAGGCATTAGTATACACGTGCCGCATTGTGATGACCGACATACTGTGTTTTATTAACCGTGTTTTTCTTCATATTGTGTACCTCTGCGACCTTAAGAGGGACCGCCTTGGCAAAGTACCTTCGTGATGACCGACGCAGCCCGAACCCTACATCCCTTCAAGTAAACTCATTGAAATGTCAAAAGCGGCATCATGTCCTTCCGTTAAGCAATCAGCCCGGTCAACGATATCATAGAGAAATTGAAGGAGACCTACTGGTCAGACTCTAGTCTCTGGTCTTCACGGGTAATGAGGTAGGTATTAGAGGTCTGCACTGCTGTGTAACCGGCGGCGAGCACGTTGCGTCACAACTCCGCTCGTGTTATTGACTGCAAGCCCAAAGGGTTCAGAGATCCGGCATGGGAATAGCGCGATCTATCTCCAACACATGGCCCAGCCATTGATCACTATCGTATTTAGCCTAAATCGGGCTAAATGGGAGAATGTCCAAGCGCCATGGGTGTGGCGCCGGTCAAGCAATCGCGAGATCCTGGACCACGACCACCATGCGAGGAGGTGGCGGCGCATTTGGCTTTACCGTTTTCTCCAACTTCATGCTAGGATCCTACAACCTCATGAGCGTTTCCAACCATCACTTCTAACACCGTGCGACTTTCACCGTCATTTTAAAGACGGCGAATGCATCCCCCATGCCGACTGGTGTGGAGTAGGTGCTGACTTCTGGGTTCAGCAACTAAGTTTGAGTGAGCGCCTGCCGAAGTGTCTATCGTGCGTACACTACCAATGACGCTTAATAACCACCCAGATATAGCCAGTCAAATTTTTGCTTGACAGGCAACCTCATCAAATGGAACGACAACCTTTCGAAGCTGAGTATCCTTTGCCCAAAGGCGGCCAGAAGCTTTGTTACTTTTTGCCGCAGGACAGGACGGTAGGCAAAGTCGGGCTGTTCCGCGACCTCGAATGACTGCACCTCCGCACATCCACGGATCCACAGGTCATACATATCCACCGAGCTGTGTAAGGATCATGGCATTGTGGACCAGCGTTACTTAGCCAGCCAGCGGCGGCTAGCCAGTCAAAGGAGCGGTGCTCGGCCGACGAAGTCGCGAGACGAGATGGCCACTACTCGCCAATACATGCCGTCAAAGCAACACATGGCTATTTTGCGTGGACAGTGCCACTTCGAGCAATGTATTTACAATTCTTTCTCGTTCATCCCCCCTTCTTTCTGTGCTACGGTATGCTCCTTCTCTTCACACGCCCCGGAAAAAAAAAAGTGGTATGTACGGCAAGGTTACGGGGGAACGCTTTACCGAGGGATCTTTCTTCGAACAGGGGTGTCGCATCAACGGGACGGGGATATATGCGCATTCGGCCTGGTTTACCACTTATTCGAGCCCGGAAACGAACACTAAAATCTTTCAGTATTGCTACTGTTCATGCATTGACAGAAGAGTCCTCTCCTCACGCGGGCAACAGAATGCGTCTGTTGCCTGATTCCGCAGCCTGGTCCGTCCGCATCCGTTCGTCTCAATCGGCCACCCAAAACAGAAAGCAATGGAGAACCGAGAGAAAATGGTCACGAGCCACGTAGACATTAAGCCGGCTGTATTTCGAGTCACTTTCCGCTTTGTTTCACGTGTATGAGTACAGAGTACTGCACATACATCTTCGTAGTATCCACTATCCAGCCGTCCACCTCGGCCTTGTCTTCCCCGCAGCGGTCAACTAATCTATACCTGGTTACGGTTTACCTAGCCGACCCCGAATTCGTCTAATTTTGCGGTTCCTGTTCTTCCCGTCTGTGCTTTGCTGGGATATCTCTGGGGTAAAGTACCGGCAAAAGCTGTCCTTGAAGCCTTTTGTTCGTCACTTCAGCCATTGGCGTCGACGGCAGAATTCGAAAGACATAAGTGCTCTGCCCTCCTCATCTTGATAACTCCGTTGAAAATGAACCGTCTCGTTTCAAGCCGAGAGCCGAGTCGCCTCCTTGGGGCAGCAGGAAACCCAATTACGGGCGAGATCACTGTCAAAGTCTCCAGGCTCCACTGGAAAGACGAAAGACACCTGCTTCCCTGCTATCCCCACTCCGTCAAGTCTTCTCCACGCCATCCAACGTCCAGCGAGTGGAACGCTCGCACCTATTCCCACCTAGTCTTGTCGTTGTCTAGTGGAATCCAGTGTCCACACGAGGCGCCCGGCAAAATACGATCGCCAAAGTATGAAAACATGGGCGTTGATTCGCATTCACCCGTTCGGACGGTACCATTTTTTCGGCGAAGAGCTTAGCACTGAGAGAGAGAGTCTTGACCAAGGCTTGTTAGAGCACTTGGCGATGAAGCTTTCGCCTTGAAACATCCACTCGCTCGACTTTTGCCGGATGAAAGTGGCAGTCCCTTGTCGCACACCCATGTTCTAGTATCTTGGCTGCAGGCAGCTTGTCTTTTGACGAGGTCCTCGCAGTGATTGACATGACAGCTGATTGGGGGCAGTCGACCTCATACCAGGGCCTCACGCAAAGGACCCCAACGAAGTGGTCTTTTCCCGTCTGACGAGACACCACCTCAAGACCTAGACCCTCCCGGACCGACACTCCGTCCAGAAGCTCGCACTGTAACTGTCCGAAGGCCCTGCTTCGCTTCCAGCGTTCGTCTTATGATTCATGGCTCCATATATTAGACCTGGAGACCCCGCGTTGTGAATAGATCGACCTCCCTCCCGTGTCTCGTCAGTCTCTCTTCAGTCATTCTCCGGCCTAAGATCCAACACTCCGAGACTGTTCTGGCTTTTGTTCTCCGCGCAAGCAGACCCGAATTGCCGTTACAATACAAATACAAAGCCACACCATCTTCAGCGCCGTTGAACCGTCGTCAAGATGGGGTTCTTGAAGGGCCTCTCGCAGAAGAAACCCAAGGGCGAGGCCGTCGTCCAAGCCCAAGCCGAGGCCCCCGACTTCGAGAAGGTTAATTGGATCAAAGACCCCGGTTTGCGAAAGCTCTACTTTTACGCATTCGTTCTTTGCATTGCCTCTGCAACCACTGGCTACGATGGGTGCGTTAACGGCTCCCATGCGCGGGGGATAATGGGTCGCTAACGTTGTCCCCGGACAGAATGTTCTTCAACTCGGTCCAGAACTTCAGCTCTTGGCAAGAGTTCTTCGATCACCCCAAGGGAGGACAGCTCGGTCTCCTCAGTGCTCTCTACCAGATCGGTAGTTTGGTTTCTATTCCCATGGTGTAAGCATTCTATGTGCCACAGAAGCCCCATCGGTCGACCTCCGTACTGACTGAACTGTACGGATAGTCCTTGGGTAGCAGATAATTTCGGCAGACGGATTCCTATCATCATCGGCTGCGTGATCATGGTTGCCGGCGCTATCCTGCAGGGCGCTTGCCAGAACCTGGGCAGTATGTTTCCTGGAGAGGTTCCCTAGATTCTCCCAAGACACTGACCTTTTTCTAGTGTTCATGGGCGGCCGCGTCCTCCTCGGTTTCGGCAACTCCTTCGCCCAGATCGCATCACCCGCGCTTTTGTCAGAATTAGCACACCCACAACATCGCGCTCGTTTGACGACGGTACGTGAACTTCTCGGTCTCACATGTGAACAATGCGAATGTGTTGGTTATGGTGTCGAGGAGGAAAAGAGGGACGATATGCTGTCTGGGCTGACCCGAAGGAACTGGCCAATGGTGGAACCTATTACAATGGAGCCAATTTGGCCCAGACCCACATTACCCTTCCGCAGCTTCGGCAATCCACTCCCCACCGCCGGTAAAGACATCACGAGATTCACCCGCTAACCTATCTATTTGCAAAGGTGTACAACTGTCTGTGGAATGTCGGGGCTCTCATCGTCGCCTGGCTGTCTTTCGGAACCGATTTCTTGGGCAACGAGTGGTCGTGGCGTATTCCTGCCATCGGCCAAGCTGTGCCCTCCGTCGTCCAGCTCCTGTTCATCTTCTGTCGGTCTCCTCCTGGCCCCTTGCCTACACAGTTGCTAACTGACTCCCAGGGGTTCCCGAGTCGCCCCGTTTCCTCATCGCCAAAGACCGTCATGATGAGGCCCTCAACATACTCGGCAAATATCATGCGAATGGCAATAATGAGCACCCAACTGTCCAGTTCGAGTTCCGTGAGATCCGCGAGACCATCAAGCGCGAGGTCGCCGCCAAGAACAGCAGCAGCTACCTAGACTTCTTCCGCACCCCAGGCAACAAGTACCGCTTCATTGTCCTCATCTCACTTGGTCTATTCTCCCAGTGGTCTGGCAACGCCATTATTTCTAACTACACCAATATTCTGTACACGAACGCCGGCATTGAGAGCTCCACGGCCAGACTCGGCGTGAGTTCTTCTGCCCCCTTTCTCCTCGTAGCCGAATTGGTACCGGAATAACATGCTAACTCACTCCGCAGCTCTCCGCCGGCCAGACTGGTCTCTCGTTGATCGTTTCTCTGACGCTGGCCATGCAGGTCGACCGCTTTGGTCGCCGCCCCATCTTCCTCGCTTCCACTGGCGGCATGCTCATGACATTTGTCTTCTGGACCCTCTCCGCCGGCTTGTACGAGGAGCACGGCTCCCCTGGCTCCAACTACGCCATGATCTTCTTCATCTGGCTGTTCGGCTTCTTCTACGCCTTCGCCTGGTCCGGCCTGCTCATCAGCTACTCTATCGAGATCCTGCCCTACAAGCTGCGCGCCAAGGGTCTCATGATTGTTAACCTCACCGTCCAGGCGGCCCTCACCCTCAACAACTACGCCAACCCCTATGCGTTCGAACATTTCGAGGGACACACCTGGAAACTCTACCTCATCTACACAGTAAGTCGCCCCGCCTTGACGTCGTTGTTGCTGCTGCAATCATCCCGACTAACGGCAACTGGCAGGGCTGGATCTTTCTCGAACTCACCTTTGTCTACTTCTTCTACGTCGAGACAAAGGGCCCCACTCTCGAGGAGCTCGCCAAAGTCATCGACGGCCCCGACGCAGAGGTCGCCGACCTCGACTTCGCCCAGATCGAGCAGGAGGTCAAAATCGGCCACGAGGCCGAGGAGTTTGAGCACAAGCGCGGTTGAAACCTGTGAGAGGTCTGGTTTCCCTTTTCGAAAAAGACTTGCTTCCATTGCAAAAGACACTACCCTAGAGCTTGAAACATGAGTGCGCATATGATGAGCGTGTAGATACCCCACCACCCGTTTTTGATGTACAGAGTCATGCGATACGCACTTTATATACACATAATGATATGACCTACAACACAGATAAGAGATGCCGTATTGTCTTTCACTTTGTGCTCTGCTCTGTCCATATAGAAGTTCTGCAGCTACGGTGTACAAGACTGGCGAATGACTTCAATTGAAAGGAGAAAACGAGCCCATTTGTTCGACATCCGACATGAAGGATATCTGGATATCATGTTCAAATCATCAGGCAGGGAACGTGATATCGTCGGGGTAGCAAACTGTATACGTAGGATTCATGCACCTCGTGCCGATGGCGCCGCATCTATCACTATGGGATTACGCCGTCTCTACTCTTTTCGATCCCTAAAAGGTGCATATTCAGCCATGGTCACTGCGCTCTTGCCTCCCTGGCGGCCTTGGACTGCCGGATCTGCGCCTTGAGTTTTCTCGAGTCGGCCCGTCTTCTCCTCGCACGTTCTTTGGCTGGATCCGGCTGACCCTCGTCGCCAAGAGTCTCAAAGGCCTTCAAGTCCGCCAAAAATCGACGAATACGGACGCCCGTCTTTTGCCGGATCCAAGCGTCGACCTCTTCATCACAAGCAGCCGATATTGCAATGTTGAGACCTCGCAACACATCCCTGTCATCGATGTCCTTGTCATCTTGCCCCTTAGGAACGGAACCGTCATCGTCTCTGAATGTATCTAGACCCTGTGCAGGTATTTGCTCGGAGGTTGGACTTTTTCCGTTGCCTGTGGGAGATGGGAGTAGCTCGACATGCTCGTGTTTTTGAGAAACATCAGATTGAAGCTGTTTCATCGAGTCTTTCCTTGGTGTTGTTTCGGTTCCAGGCCGCTTCGGTACTTTTCTCTCTATTTCTTGAGACGCAACCTCCATTGCAATCTCGAGAGACGAAGAGGTGCTCAACGTCAGTTTCCACGTAGACGGAAGATCCGTGTTTGATGCGACTTCCCCATGGCTTGTCGTTGCAGATCGCTCTTTGTGTTTTGCCTCTGGGATGTTTGAAGGAACTGGCGGGCTTCGAAACATCCTTCCGGACTGGAAAATGGGCGGGTGCTCAAATCCCAGTTGCGTACCTTGTAGAACAGCCTTTTCCTTGGCCTTTCGCTCGGGCTGTCTGATGGATACTCTCAGCGGTCTGTTCACGATCCTCTGGGACTCACTTGGATTTGTTTGCATCAGACCATTGGTGAATTGCACTGGTGGCGTGTTTTCATCTGAAGCAGGGACCGGTTTTTTGGGTTCCTTAGCTGCTGTGTTTGGTGTTTGCCCTTCAGGCACAGCATTATCTTGATCTTCGAATACATTCAGCTGCGACTGTTTACGGATCCCTTTGAACGCCGAAGACTTGTCTTGTTTTTTCGGCGTTCTGAGGCGGTTTTGGGCCTTTGGTGGTATCGGCGGTTTCTCTTCTTCCAGATTACAAGCTGATTTCGTCGGTTGTTTAATTCGCGGACTTGGTTGTTCTACCTCGTCGAGAGCTAGATCGAACACACGGGGCTTGCGATATATCGATGGACGCTGCGCAGTATTGCCATGCCACGTTTTGATTCGAGTGTCTCGAGATGAATGTTCACCTTCACGGTCGTCAGCATGCAAATACCCTAAATGGGGACTAAACTTACGCCATCCGTGTACACCTTCAGTTTTCTGTGGATATACTGGCTGCCACTTTGCCAATATCTTGTTTGGCGTGTCAATGGTCGTTGGCGTCGGTATAGGAGGCGCTCGGCTCGCGGGTACATCGACCGATTGGTCTCTTGCGTTTGGGAAACAAGGAAATTTGCAGCAGTTTGATCGATCCTTCTTCGCCGGTGCTTCATCGATGAAAGCGAGCTCCCAGATATCTGGTCGTGTGAAAGCAACCTGCGTCCCGGAACTTGATGAATCGCTGGAACTCGTTGAAAGGCTCCTCAAGCCATCAAGCTGAAGGTAAACCGGTTCCTTTTGATTCTGCGGCTCCTTGGTGTGGTATTTCATGGGTAATACGAGCATGTCTTCTGGTACGGTAACTAGATTCGACTCCCTTATCGTAGACTTCTTTGGCGGCGACCGCTGTCTTTGCTGTGCAGACGTTACTGCCAGACCGGCAGCCTGGAACTGGTCCTCATATGGAAGAAGTGCCGTCACTGTGTGAAGCGATACCACGGACTCTGGCGTCGGAGTAGACACTGGTAGGTTGCCCGCAGCCTCCCTACGCTCAGCGTATATTTCCAGTTGCCTGGCAAAGCGATCAACTTCTCGGCGGCGACTTGAAGACCGCGACGGCGGGTGGGGTGCTTCCAAAGAATGGTTCGATAGCCTCTTAGACGGCGATGCAACAAGGGAAACTTGACTTTGCTGCGAAAGACTACGGCGGACAGCCTCCTACAGCTGTGGATCAGCAACGCCGAATCGTTTCTCATGGGCGCCCCCAGATGCGCGGTGATGAAAAGGGTGGGCAGGGTGCGACATGGCCATGATGGGGATTTCCTGAGGTTGGTCTGGGCCAGAAGTGGGAGTCTGACGTTTGGCCTGGGCACGGTTCGGCTTGGACCGAATCGGAGACCCAGAGGGACCAACGATTGGACTTGTGTAAGCATTCCGAGCTCTCGTCGGTTGGCTAGAACCAGAAAGATCCGGCTGGGGACGGGCCAAGATGCCTCGTGACTTCAGCGAACTGGGGCCGGCCATTGCAGGGTCGTACATTGCAACGTACCACGCTGGCGGCGTCCTCTGGATTGACGGTCTGTTCGGCCGTCGTGGATTCGGTGTCAGGGGCTGGAGCGCATCAGACGCAACGAGCTTGCGGAGTCTTTCAAGCTCTCGCTCTTGGGCGGTGGTCTTTGAAATTGGCCTAGTCGATCTTCCGACAAACGCAGCTGTCGTTCGGGAACGAGAAACCTTGCCTGACGGAATCCGGACTCTGCTCACTCGCTTCGTGTAGATGGGTTTGCGTTGCTGGCGACGAAGGCTCTCCAAAGATCGGCTTATTGGATGGCGGAAGACGTCCTCTGCTGCTTGGTGGGCGAGATGAGGTGCAGGTTCGGGAATGGGTGGTGAACAAGATGAAATACAAGTACAGTCCCGAAAGACTCTGTCGCAGTCAAGCATTGTCCATACTCGATGGACTGAAAGATATCAAAGTTGAATCCAAAGAAGAATTTGTGATGGTATCATGTGGTCTAGGTAACAAAAAGTTGCATAGGAGAGACATGTGGTGATACAGAGGGAGGCATCGGCGCCATCCCCTGCGTCCAAACGAGGATGACCTGCCCGGAATTCTTTCCGTAAACGTGGTTTCCCAGGGGGAGAAGGCGTAACGAGGCCAGTGTCATGGCGTGCACAAGACGGTTTCCTCAGCGGCTGACATCCTTGATGCTGGGTAAAGAGTACGTCTCGAGTTGGCGCCGACCCTTCCGGAGCAAGTGCTCTACGACAGAAAAGTCGCGCTTGTCGACAGTAATGTACCTGTCAAACTCGGTCCTGGACATGGATTAGCATGCTTTGCTAGAAGCAGGTGCACAAACTTGCCTGGTAAATGTTCGAAAGTGAGGCTGCGCACTCTACAACAGTATAAGCTCTCACATGCAGGTCGATCGACTACCTGGACGAAGAAATCTCACCTCTGGCTTCTTGCGAATTTCTCGAATGCATTGCCTGTAGAGAGATAAGACCTCCCGTTGAAGACCAGATAAACCGCGTTTTGCTACAGCCATGTTGAATTCCAGCTCGGCGTCGATAGAACGGAAAGCGAGTTCCAAAGGCGGTTCATCAGAGAATCGTGTGCAAAATACCTACGTAGCTCAAGTCGTTGATGTCAGACTCAGGAAAGAGCTCCGTCTCTCGGGTTGATGAAAAGTGGAACCCACCAGCGATTGCTTGACTAAGCATCTGCACTGTATTGTGGGGTTGACGGCTGGCTGGTACGGCATGCTACCCGACCTTCATCTCATTCCATCACCCTCAGTCCACAGCTACTCACCAATTGTACATCCGGTACTGGAGTGTTTGCTTCATTTGCGTTGTTCTTTTGCGCTCGGCCTGTTTGCTCGCTTCAGTCGCTGTGATGGCTTCGTTCTCTGTGAGTCGCAACTGCCTCAATTCCCAGTGCCCAGCAGATCTACTGACGCCCGTGCCAGAGACTCGTCCGCTTTCTTGCCCGGGATGGCAAGACGTATTACGGCGATGCGATCCTCCCTAGCGGTGTCACCGACATCGCTAAGGCGAGGCAAGCCCGTATTGTGACGGGCGATATCTTTGGGAGACACGATGTCACAGAAAACGTCGCCGACATCCGGCTGCTGCTGTCCCCTCTGGCTCCTGAGCATATCAGGACTGTGCGGTGCCTGGGTCTCAATTATGCGAACCACGCAAAGGAGGTCGGCGTCGCCCAGAAACTCATCGCATCGCTTGGATGACTAACCGGACGACTTGCAGTCCAACATGGCCATTCCCAAATTCCCCGTCCTATTCGTAAGTCCTCATCAGCTCAGGTGACACACGCCACAGCTGACCCCGCCAGTACAAACCGGCGACCTCTCTCGCCGGACCGACCGACCCCATCCCCGTGCATCCGATCGCGCAGACCGGGAGTACCTTGGACTACGAGTGCGAGCTTGTTGTTGTTATTGGAAAGACGGCTGCCGGGGTGTCCGAGGACGATGCACTCGACTACGTACTTGGGTACGCTGTGGGCAACGATGTATCGCACCGTGAGTGGCAGCTTCAGCGTGGCGGCGGCCAGTGGTCGCTCGGTAAGGGCTTTGACGGCTGGGCGCCATTTGGCCCTGGTATCGTAACCAAAAAGGTCGTCAAGGACCCGCAGAACCTCAAGATCTTTACTAAGGTCAACGGGGAGACTGTTCAGGTGGGTGGCTTGTTGCGGCGATGGATTGCGGGCTAAGAGCTCACGATTGGCAGAACAATAACACCAAGGATATGATCTTTGGTATCAAAAAGACGATCTCTTTTCTGAGTCAAGGCACTACCCTGTTGCCGGGAGACGTCATTTTTACCGGAACGTAAGTTTGCCAAGTATGATTCCTGATGATCTGGTTGCTGACAACGGGTGCAGCCCAGAGGGTGTCGGCATGGGCCGCAAGCCCCAGCTGTGGTTGAAGGACGGGGACGTGGTCGAGGTTGGTCTTGAGAACGTTGGCTCTTGCATCAACAAGGTGGAGTTCAGCAAGTTGAAATCGAGGATCTGAGAGATGACACGTTCGGTTACGGTTGATGTAATGCGTGATTCTGTTGGCCTACGCAAATGGTAGCTGGAGGAATAGCATGAAGGGCCTATTTTAATGCTACAGCAGAACTGTTATCTAGAGCCCTGGGCATTGTGCCTTCTGGCTTAATGGTATAAATGCATTTCGCTTGCTTGTAGCTCCTCTTGTCTTTCTGGCGCCGGCCTGAAAATGCACACGGTATGAAAACAGTGTTAATGTACAACTCGCAATGTTATCCATTAACTATAATATCCCATAAAATATAAAAGCGCCATCAAAAAAAATGGCCATGGCAAATGCGGACCTTTTGACTTCCTAACAAGGAAAACATAAACAATGGCCACAACCCCCGGCGAGCCTTCGTCAGTAGCGAGGCACTTTTACTTCAGCTCTATCGCCCAAGAAGAATTAAACAATGACAAACAAAGCTGCTTGCCTAAGCACGGTTCAGATATAAAAATATCAACAGGCCATGCAAAAAGACCGAGGCTGCAACCCACCGACACTCAAGTTTGACCATGGTTCGAATGCGGCGTTTGTGGTTATCAACGTGTCTCGCTCGGGTGGGATAGATCGGCTTCTTCTTCATCATCCCCGGCAATATGTGCGCTAGCAACGTGGGTGCCTGCGCTGGAGAACGATCTCAAAAGTCAACAGAGTCCAACGGGGCTGTTTTGGAATGCCCAGCTACAGCCACCTGCCGAGGTCGGTCAGGTTGTGTGACACCCAATCCGCCCAGCCCCCTTAGCCTTCGGTGACCCACTGCGAGATGCCTGCACAGCCCACGCGCTAAGTAGCCGACATGCATATCTGTGTCTAGGTACCTTGGATCTTGATAGGTAGTACCCGGGTGGGTGGGTGTCTAATACAATACCCCTAAGCTCCGCCCCCTACAAACACTGCTGTTTCCAACATTCAACAAGACACCAGCACCACCAACCAAGACTCAGCTGGCTCGCTGTTCGTGGTGCAGTCTGCCTTGACTATTGGCTCAACCCAGCGATTTCCCCATTCGACGCACCAAACATGCGCTAACGCTGTTTCGAGCTCTTGTTATGTTGTCTCCAAGCCCCTCTATAGGCTGGCCCATGCATATTCAGCCCTGCGAGGAGGGGGGAGACTGCCTCGTCGGATGTCATGAGGCTCGGGAGAGCCGCCATCATACATGGGCTTCTTGGTCGTTCACACATAGGTACTGTTCTGATCATCTTGAGTGCTTGAGGGAAAGTCTATATAGCGCTCTTCCCGGACCTCGGCTTGGTGAGAGGCGCGTGGATGGATATCGGGCTCGTGTTCATAGCCTGGTTCGATCCGTGATCATTCCCACCTCTCCAAGTCGTATTCTGTTCACATATGTACAATTACTGCAACCGTCGTCAAAATGGAAAGTGTATCGTCTGTACCTTCCCGTCTGGAGGAAGTCGTGGGGTTCTACGGTGACCCCTTTGTGGCTTTACAAGATGACGAGCACGAGGCCAAGCCACTAGAAATCAACAAGAATCGCGAAGGAAAAGAACCTCATGAGGATTGCCAGCCGGAAGAAAATACAGCCGAGGCGGCCGATGAAGTCGACTGGACAAAGTACAACCCGCCAGCCGCCCTCAAAACCGCGCCAAATGTCTCCAATGCTGTGCTTCTCGAGGTCTTGCAGACCTCCATCCGGAACGTTCAAGCAAGAGGCGACGAAGAGAATCAAAGACGGGAGGAAGAAGAGAGACAACGAGAGGCGGAAACAAACGTGGACCAAGAGGGCAGCAACAGCATGAGGAATGCCCCATACCTCCCGATAATCATGACAACTAGCGATCCCGAGTCATCTACGTGTCAGCCAAGCGAAGACGACCATAACCTCAAACTCTTTCCGGAGCTGATGGGTAACAGCGAGGGTCGTTCGTCTACTGGACTTATCGTGCTGCCATTCCAGCCAAAGAAAAAGAGCCGGTTTGCCTTGGCACGGATTCTGCAAAAGATTGGCGAAAAAGAGGCAACAAGGAGGCCTTTTCGCCTGGGCGGCAACTCAAGCAAGATGAGTATGGAAGGACCGTCAGAAGATGGTTCCGCAAGCAGCAAGAGCAAGGAATTACATACCGTGTAAGTCCCCGATTTCTCGGAGAGTATTTCATGTTTAACATAAAGCGTTAGCGAGTGTGTATCATGTCTCGACGACTTCAACTCGAAGGACATGGTCAAGGTCACCTGCCATAGATACTGCCGCGAATGCTTTGACCGCCTCATCACCACGGCTGTCCAAAACGAGCAGCAATGGCCTCCCAAGTGTTGCCTCAATGACATACCATTCCGTACGATCCTGCGTTATGTCCCCAAAGACCTAGGCAAGACGTACAAAGACCGCGCAGCCGAGTGGAAGATCCCCATCGGCCAGCGCATCTACTGCAATCAGCCCGACTGCGGTCTCTGGGTCAGACCTGACCATGTAAACCAAAGCCTCTGCATCGCACGCTGCTCAAACGCCCACTGGACATGCACCACCTGCCGTGGCCCGCAACACGAAAACTCCGACTGCCCACAGGACCGCGACTTGGCGCTGACAAAAGCCCTCGCTGCGGACGAGGGATGGCAGCACTGCTCAAAATGTCAAGCACTGGTCGAGCACCGGGAGGCATGCCAGCACATGACTTGTCGTTGCGGGTATGAGTTCTGCTACGTCTGCAACCAGAAGTGGCGAACGTGTACTTGCACGATGGACCAGCTGAATACCATCAAGGCCGGAGCTGCGACACGGCGACAGGAAAGACAGCGGAGGGAAGCCGAGGCCGAGTCCGAGCTTCAAGACGCTCTACGACAGATCGAGGAATTCGAGCGTGAAGAAGCGCTGAAGGCCGAGTTATTGAGGCAGGATATGGAGAGGCAGGAAGAAGAGCGCCGACAGCGCGAGCTGGAAGAGCGCGTACATCTAGAGAGCCTCCGACGTCACCAGATCGAGGTCAAGTACCAAGGACTCCGGGAGATGCTTGACCAGATCCACGACTTGCAGGAAGTCATCGTGCGATACCAGCACGACAAAGAGAAGGAACTGGCGTCACATGAAGCGTCAACCTCCATGATCGAGCTTGAGGCAAAACAGCAGGCGGAGTATCTCGAGCTCACCGAGATGGCCGCGCGGAAGCTGGCCACCAAGGAACAAGCACTCGCGACCGAGTACATTCTCCGAGTGATAGAGGAGAAGAAGACGGAAGACGCCTACCTACAGGTACTAGAGGGGTTCTTCGCCGGCAAGCCAGCGAGCGAAGCGCGTGTCGAGGAGCTTATGCGGCAGCTCCGGAAGAAGATGGATAACGGGTGGCGGGCGTGGGTAAGGTGGAGGAAAGAAGAGGCGGCGGCGTACAAGATGAGGGTAGAGGACGAGCAGACAATACGAGAGGAAATCATGTACAGCGTGAAGAAGCGGCACGAGGAGAGCGTCGAAGAAGGGCGAAGGGAGCTTGGGAGGAGGCAGGCGGCCGAGCTGCGGTGGGTGACGTTGGTTGTTGCGGAGAGGACGCAGTTGTTGGCTCGGATGGAGACTGCGGAGGTGGAGGACGGAGCCGATGGCTATAGTGTAAGTGGTAGCGAGGGAGAGGCGGCGTATGAGGGTGTGTCCAGTCCGAGTTGACGGTGGCCCATCGGCGGCCTGTTCTATCTGGCTTTGGCCGTCGTTGCCATGATTATCAGGTCATGGCTTAAGTGATGACTTTAGGTAGAAAACTTCAGCAAGCTCAAGCGTTTCCGGAAATTCTACGAAAACGTTGGCGGCTATTCTTGAGTGGTTTTCATGCGAGTCGTAGTGAGGCTTGTACTCAACGGTTACTAACGGAATACACATGAACGTCACACGTTTCCGTACATATTCCTCAGCGCCTGGATATCTTTTTTCGTAGAACCCTGGCCCTAGGTCGACCATTCTATACCTACCTACTAGTCCTGCTGTTGTGTGCTGGCTAGACACAAGATGAATCCCAACCGCAAGACGGGAATCCGTAACGTAGGGGTCGCCATGCTAACTCGTAGATGGAGCAAACAAACAGAATGACGGTGACGAAACGCACTGAGAAAACAAACCACTTTAAACTTGACGCATTCGCAGCTCTGGTGGAAAGAAATGGCGCCATGGATGATTAGTTATTTGGTGACTGGCAATGGACTATGTCTATTGAGTTCTGTCGGTCTGGAGAGGCACCACGACGGGAAAAGGGTAGGAATAGCTGGCTTACTCTTTTTGCACCCCTTAACTCTTGGAAACGTATATAGCAGTCTCAAAGCTATATGAACCATTTACATGATCTGGGTGGGATCTGCTGTTAGAATCTACTTCCAACGCGTCTTTGTTCTCGTTGTTACCAAGTCAGGGGACTAGAACGGCTGTTATGAAGAACTTGATGAAGAAGAAATCAAATCGACAACCCTTTGTTATCCTAGCAACCTAGGTTACAGTCAAGTGCCTTGGTGCCCATTAGCACACTTTCCTGAATTACGCTCCAAGGAATCAGCCGGAGACGGCACGAAGAGATGAGTTGAGCGTACACAACGTCAAAAAAACAAACCGTAGTATTTTCATTCGGTTATCTGGTCTAGCTTCCTTCCATTTTCATCTATTTGCTGCAAGTCTCTAGAACCGGCTCGAGTTGTTCGAGGGAAGTCATCAACACGTCTTATCCTCCCAACAACAACAGCGTCTTCGTTTCACCTTGCCCTCATTGCTTTTTGATACACTTGGACAACTCGCGTATTAAAAGCCTGTAAGTATATTTATATCAATATTGGATGCTCTATCTAACAATTTATATCAGACTCTCACATCGACGACTCGCCGAGAAGTGTCCAAGATGACTGGCCTGCCTCTCGCCCTGACCGAACACGCCCACGCTCGCTGGATCGATCAGCAGAAAGCCGATAAACTCAACTTCATTAAAGATGTGTGCTACTGGCTAAGACTCTCCCTCGTTGCTTCGACTCTTCAGATCATTCTCTTCACCTCTGTTGCCATCATGGCACCATCCGAAGACCACGACCTCGAGGATTGGCTCACTCTCGCCCGCGGATTCCGTGTCACGGCTGTTATGTTTTACGAAATTCCTTTCGTCTATGGAAAAACCATGTGGTTTTCCATCTGTCTTCAGCATCGCCTTCCCAGTCATGCGATCGAATTCGGTTCGACGATGAGTCTGGTCCAACAGTTCGTTCTCATTTGGGTCATTGAGCCGACGATGATTCAGGTGTGGCGCGCTCATCAAGCAGAGGAGCATCTTCTCGGACAGAGCACTGGCGCTCTGCTGGCGACGTTCGTGTTCGTCACCGCCATTGTCGCGATGCGAAAGATGGCTCAGCGATCACGTTTTCTCACCGAACTTGTAGTTTGCCTTGAGTGAAAGCAACGGCACAAATGAATGTGCAAGGCAACGAAACAAGAGAAATGGTCTTGCAGCGATTCAGGGGAGAATGACATAAGGATGCGGGGGACCAGAGTGATCCTAGAGCAGAATACTGGAAAACAAGACAGACCACGAAGGTGGTTGTTGCATGTAAACGTATCTTAACAAGAGGAGAGGGCCCATTCGAGTCTACCATGAGCTCATCGCCGTCTCCTGCCTCGATAATTTATGGCTTCACACACTTAGTCCACAATGTGGACGTGCCTCCGATGGTGAGGACGCCAACTTTCTAGCAAGATGCCCTGTCAGGCCAGACCCTGACAAATCTGTAAGGAGACAACTAAAACGCAGACCTGCAACTCACTTTATGTCTGTTCAAGCCAAGGAATACTCTGCATAGTCTTTCTAAGTCGAGCTGAACATAGTCCTTTTGTCTCAGGCTGAGATCTTAAGTAAACCTACAACTATGTTGAAGACCGTTTTTAAGGCCAGATTATATCGCACTATGGATACCCGAAGATACTTATGCCACTTTTGACAGGTCATGAATGGGGTCCGTCAGCAGGCTTGGAGTTTATTTGAGACCGAGACGAACGCCTAGAGTTTCTAAGACGGAATAAAGGTTGAGAATCGACCGGCCTGGAACAGGTACGTCGACGTTGAATGGGTATGGTTAGTTACTGTCGATTGAATTAAGTCACGGTCTTCAGTACAATAGACATGGCTAGGGGCACGCCCGTGCTTGCCTTTGACCAGTGTGCATCCTGGAGCATCACGTGACCCCGCGACAATGAGTTATCCGACTCTGAAGGGTGTCCCCGCGCCTTTTCGTGTTTCTCAAGGGTAGTCCAAATCCTAAACGTCACTATATTTTGCCTCCAACCCTCTTGCCCAGTCTTTGCCCCTCGCCTTGCACAACGCGATGTCGGCGTAGCCATTACCAAATTCGACTCATATATTCTTTGACTCCTTTGACTCTCGCTATAATTGCTCAACTTAAATTAGAATTGCCGACCCTAGTTGTCTCGACAGGATGGGGCCTTCGTCTTCATCAGCGCAGAAGCGGACCATCACTCCGAAGAAAACATTGACCAAGCTCCCACCATCCAAGAAGCCCGCAAGGCCGAATGCTAGCATTTTGAATTTTTTTCAGAAGACCGAGAAACCCGAACCGACTCTGTTCCTTGATGGCCACGATAAACTCGTAACCCCCCAGAACGGAGGAGGCGAAGAGATCGAGATCTACGATGCTGAACCATGGGAGGAGGACAAGCGATTCAACGAGGTTGAGGCCCTGAGCAAGAGGAGAAGACTGAGCCCGGGGGATGAGGAAAGCGAAGGAGAGCCGTTGGAAGAAAAAAAGCCCGAAAGCCCCATGCAAACCGAACAAGTTGCATTATCGCCACCCTTGAGTACGAGACTCTCAAAGAAGCAACAGGCGAAGCATAAGGGCCCCTTCCTTGACGAATCCGATAGCGAAGAAGATTCTGGCCTGGCAAAAACGGCAGGGTTTCTTGGGACCATCCGAAACCGCCCGCCCATTGTTCCAGCCCCCAAGTCAGAAGAAAACTCAACGAGCCCCGTCAAATCGGAAGAGGAGCACCCGATGCCGCTGATTTCGTTGGGCAAACACGAGTCAACGCCGTCCGCAAAAGAGACTAGCTGTCCGCCACCGCCAATGAAGGTTGAGGACTCGATCGACGCTGAGTTTGCAATTGTTGACGAATTTGGTGACTTAGACGAATTTCCCGACGATGAAGACTTTGGCGGCGAAGAGTATCGCATGATGCGGTTTATGAAGGAGCAAGCCCGCTTAGAGGCTGAAATCGAGGACGAAGCCACTGGGAGTGACTCTCTTGACGGCCTCGTAGACCGTGGCCGACCGGGCGACGCCATGGTAGCCAACTGCCCAATATGCGACGGTAGTCTTGCTGGCATCACCCCCGACGAGGCAACACGACATGTCAATGCGTGTCTCGATGGCAACCCGATCCCACTTCCCCAACCCAACGAAACCAAAAAGCTCAAGAAAGGGGGCATTGCTAGTCCGCCGATGCCTGCATCTCCAGAAGTCAGCAAACGATTCGCACGCGCTGCTGTTCCCCGAGAAGGTCAAGCCAATCCCTTCAACCTGGGCGAGATTGAGAATAAACCAACCTCTGCCTTCAGTAAGCTGATGTCAGGTCATGCTGAAGACGCTGCGTGGGCTGGCGCCGCTGCCGCAGAGCACTCGGCACGCGGCAAACCTGCGTACCAGCGAACCTGCCCGTTCTACAAGATCATGCCTGGGTTCTACATCTGTGTGGATGCCTTCAGGTATGGTGCGGTCAAAGGATGCAATGCATACTTCTTAAGCCACTTTCACAGCGATCACTACATTGGGTTGACTGCCAACTGGACGCATGGCCCCATCTACTGCAGCAAAGTCACCGGTGACCTGGTCAAGATGCAGCTGCGTGTTGCTGCCCACTGGGTTCGGCCCCTCGAGTTCGATGAGACAGTCGAGGTGCCAGGCACTGAGGGTGTGACGGTGACTATGATCTCTGCAAACCATTGTCCTGGAAGCTCCCTGTTTTTGTTCGAGAAGAGCATCGGGAAGGGAAACAGTGCAAGGAAGCAACGAATATTGCATTGCGGTGACTTCAGGGCTTGTCCGGCACAAGTCGGGCATCCCCTGCTGAAACCCGAGGTGCAGGACTCGATTTCCGGCAAGACCAAGCAGCAAAAGATCGATGTTTGCTACCTGGACACGACTTACCTCAATCCACGCTACTCGTTCCCGCCACAAAACGATGTCATCAAGGCTTGCGCAGATATGTGCAAGTCCTTGGCTCCGGATCAGTCGTTGATGGACGGTACATGGGACAAAATTAACAGAGAGGCTGGCACGGGAACCGTCAGCAAGTTCTTCACCAAGGTGAATGCGGATGGAGAAGTATCGGAGTTCAACCCGAAAACTGCCCCCAAGGAGCGTCTTCTTGTCATCTGCGGAACTTATTCAATCGGCAAAGAGCGGATTTGCAAGGCAATCGCCCAAGCTTTGGGTAGCAAGATTTTTGCATCCAAATCCAAGATTCGGATTTGCTCTAAGCTTGGCGATCCGGAATTGACGGCTCTCATGACAGATAACCCGTACGAGGCTCAAGTCCATATGCAGATGCTAATGGAGATCCGTGCGGAAACCCTCCAGGAATATCTGAACTCGTACAAGCCTCACTTTAGCCGCATTGTCGGGTTCCGCCCCTCCGGCTGGAACTATCGGCCACAGGGGGCAAGCAAATCAGTGACGGCCAGTACACAGCCAAGCATCATCCTTACGACACAGATTTTCCAGGCCCAGGCATGGCGGTCACGGTTCGGGGCGAAGGACTTCGTACCGCAGCGCGGCAGTACCAAAGAAGCCATGTGTTTTGGGGTGCCATACAGTGAACATAGCAGCTTCCGAGAGTTGGCGATGTTCATCATGTCACTGCACATTGAGAAGGTCGTTCCCACGGTGAACGTCGGCAGCGAGGTGTCAAGGAAGAGAATGAAGGGCTGGATCGACAAGTGGTTGGCCGAGAGAAGGAAGGGCGGGCTCCTCCGCCCTCTTGAGGGCGAAGAGGGTGAGTGCAAGGGAGTCAGGCTTTGGGATGGCAAAGATAGCTGTGGAGGAGGTGTCTGGTGGTGACGGGTTGACACATGATCAACAGTATGATGAGTAATGGATTATGAACAAAAATTGATTGGGCTCGCAACTACTTTGAACGTTGAATGATTTCGTGGATTTCTGGTTGGATAACAAACTCTCTCACCCTTTTCGCGTCATCGTCTCGTCGATTGTTGCCAAACGCCACGAACCCCGTCCTGTTGAGCTAGCAAATCTAGCAGCTAGGCTTTGGCCCCCCGTTCTTGACGTTCGTGGGCCTGCTTTTGTAGAGCCCTCGTCATATGACGATGTCTAAGTCCCTTGTGAACACTACAATATCCCCAAGCACTGGTGGTCTATTTCGCCTTTGCGGCCTGGGCAGCAGCCTCTGATAAATCTGTCAGCGTCATCTTCGCAGCTGTGACCAAGACCATTTGGACTCACCTCTCCGCGTCGCGTCCTCCAAGAGCGGCACGTCTACGGACCCAGCGGGGAGATGGACGTAGCGCACAACGGAGCCACGGATGAAGACATTTTTGACGGAACTCTGTGGGTGTTATTCGGTTAACTACGAGCTCCGCAGTGCCTCTAGCCAAGGTGAAGGTCAAGAGAGGCATTGTTTGGTGGTGAGGGAAGCGCTTTAGCGAGGAGTTAACACGGGGACTGACCAGGTGCGGGTACTTGAGCTCCTCGACCACCGAAATTTCTTCCAGCTTGATGTTGAGGTACTGATCGACGCTCTTCAGGATGCCGCGGATCTGGATGTCGTTCTTGAGTTCGACGGTGACCTCATGGTCTATGAGCGTCTTGAAGAAACTGAGGGTAATGGCGTAGCACGTCAGTACTTGAGGCGTATGAGAAGAGATGCAACGGCACGAAGACCTAGGGGTGGGTTCCGCTTTTTCCGAGTGAGTTGCAAAACGTACCTGAAGAAGAGCATGGTGGGCAATTTGGTGGAAGCGGGTTGTGGTGAGCCGCTCAGGGAGGTCGTGATGCTCGTGAGGTTGAGTGCGACGAGGTGGAGACCGAGGTACCGTGCGAGTAGACGGTGTACACAGTCTGGCGGTGGCAGATTTTGTTTGCGGAAGACCGTGATGTGGCTTGACATATGTGGCTGGCGAGTCCGTCTTCGACTCGGTGGCGGCGACCGTCCAGTGGCCGCTGAGGCGGCCAGTCCGTTCAGGGGAATGAATAATGTGCTCGAAGAACGCCCTCCCCCACCAGACTGTAGGTAATACCTACTGTCTCTCTCTTACTACCTCCAGCAATTGATCAATTGGCATCGTGTCATTCGGTCAACACATCTACCAGGGTTTAACATTCTATTGTGTTTCATAGAACCAAGTCGAGCTTGAGCATGTCTGTCGCCCGGGTGACTGAATGGCGCAAACTGCCTCTTACTCTGTCTGAGCTGTGTATCGACACGACTTTGCGATGTGGCCAATCGTTCCGATGGCGCAAGATCAAGGATGAATGGTTAGATGACTTGAGTTACATGCGAATGCAAGATTGTGATACTGAACATGAAGTTAGGTGCTGCACACTGTACGGCCGAATTTTGTCGCTGAAGCAAGATCCAACCCACCTGCATTACAAGGTCACTTGGCCTGCGAAGCCAACTTATCCGCTCACGCCCCCGGTGGTTGACAAAGAACTCGACGGCGACGACACCGAGGAGTTGCTTCGGCACTACCTGAGTCTCAGGCTAGATCTTAAGTCTCTGTACGAGCAGTGGTCCGCGGCAGATCCGAATTTTCGCAAGCGGGCCCCTGAATTCGGCGGCGTCCGCATGCTGAGCCAAGATGCATGGGAAGCCCTGATTTGCTTCATTTGCAGTAGCAACAACAATATTTCGAGGATATCACAGATGGTGAGAAACTAAAGATGCGACCCTGGCAGAGGTTTTTGCTCACTTTCGTCCAGGTTCACAAGCTCTGCATACATTATGGACCGCTCATAGGCCATATTGGAGATGAGCCGTTCCATGACTTTCCACCACCCGAAGCCCTAACGGGTAGCTCGGTAGAAGCGCATCTGAGAGAGCTCGGCTTCGGCTACCGGGCGAAGTATATCGCGCAAACGGCGTCGATCGTTGTGAATGACCGGCCCAGGGGCTGGTTCGAGGGCCTGACAAACCCCGATAACCCATGCTTCAGAAAGACGCCAGAAGGCTCTCGGTTGCCTCAAAGCACGTATAAAGAGGCACACGAGAAGCTCCTCCAACTATCCGGCGTCGGGCCCAAGGTAGCCGACTGCGTCTGTTTGATGGGACTGGGTTGGGGCGAGGCTGTGCCGGTGGACACGCACGTCTGGCAAATCGCCCAGCGGGATTACAAGTTTGGCAAGACCAAGACCAAGACGTTCAACAAGACCATGTACGACGCCGTAGGGGACCACTTCAGAGAGCTGTGGGGTAAGTATGCGGGCTGGGCGCACTCAGTTCTGTTCACAGCGGACTTGAAGACGTTTTCCGAGCGGACAGTGAAGAAAGAAGAGGAGGGAGAGGGGGTTACGGCGAAGAGGGAGGCTGCTGATGACATAGACGCGCCGGTTCTGGGGATGAAGCGCAAGGTCGTGAAGGCGAAGGTGGAGGTCAAAGTTGATCACGAGGTGCCAAAGACGGCGTTTTTGGAGTTGTCGCCGAAGAGAAGGAGGACTCGGTCACAAGCACGAAAGACGAGCTGAGGAATACTCATTTGAAAACTGCACTGTTGTGTTCTCATATATTTGCGATGCCTTGGCGGGCCTCTGGGCATTGAGTTGATTGTTGGTCCAATCTTCGATCTGTGCGCCACCCATAACCATTTGTTAGCGATGTTCCAAGTTTGCATCGAGTCGTCCTGAAAAAAGACACCAGCCACGAGGGCCGGGTAATTTAACGTACCATTTACACAGAAGCAAATCGAGTCAAATGCCAAACGGAAAAGTGCAACCTGAATCGATGATAATCGTCATGTTGCACTTTTTTGGAGGTTGATACCATAAAAGTAGACGCCCCGGTCTTGGCGTCTCTCGGCTAAAATTCGGGCGTGGAATGTCTGGTGGCGTCGAAGACAGCAAAGCTTTTGCCTACGCAGATTGCAAACTCCTGTGACGACTCCTGCTCCCCCCTTCAGCCTCATCAGCAAACAAACAACCATTACTGATGCGCGCCGCCATCGCCAATCGACCACTTGCAACCTCACAAGTGACATGAAGCCACAATACCCATAATTCACAATGTCCGACGCAGACTTCGAGACCGTCCGGAAGCTCCAGGCGGAGCGCAACGCTGCTGCCGCTGCGAAAAAGGGCTCGCACACCTTCGACCCGACCAACCAGCGTGCCGACACAGGCACCAAGCAGAAACTCATCGATAGCTTCGATACCGATCTGTACGATAGCAATGGCGTCGACAAGTTTGCCGGATACAATACGTCCATCCCCGCAGGCGACGACGATGACGACGAAATGGAGGGCACCGACAATACGCGCCGTCTCGTCGGCCAGTACACAGCTTCGCGTGACATGATTGACGAATTTGCACGCGGCGATGGCGTCGAGGAAGACGACCTGCTGGCGGGCCGTGGCGAGAAGAGCAACAGGATTACCGATCGCGAGACTGACTACCAGAAGCGGCGCTTCGACCGCGCTCTCTCTCCCGTTCGAACCGATGCCTTCTCCAACGGCGACAACCAGGATGGCTCTAGCTACCGCGAAATCATGGCGAGGAGGGAATTTGAGAAGGAGGAGGAAGAGGTTGCACGCAAAATCAAAGAAAAGGCCGCAGCTGGTCCCGAGGAAGACGGCAATGTTGCTCAGGCGACTTTAAAGGATGACGACAAGGAGAACGCCCAAGCAGGATCTACCGAGGAAGTCTCTGCTGGAAGGAAGCGTAAGAAGAGATGGGACGTGTCGTCCGCACCAGCTGCCGACGAGGAGGCCGCTCAGCCGTCAGAGCCTGCGAAGTCTAAGCGATCACGATGGGACCAGACGCCTTCTTTGGAGCCCGCAGACGCGCCGAAGAAGCGATCAAGATGGGACCAGGCACCCTCGGCCACTCCCATGGGAAACCAGGGGCTCGCCACTCCGATGCACCCCTCACAAGCGGGCAGTGCTCTCCTGCCTACGAGCTTCGGGACGGATGTCTCGGGCCGCAACGCGCCTTTGAGCGACGAAGAGCTAGATGCGCTTCTTCCCGGCGAAGATCAAGGATATAAGATCCTTGAGCCGCCGCCAGGATACGCCCCAATTCGCGCTCCTGCCCACAAGCTCATGGCCACGCCAGCACCGCAAGCCGGGTTCATGATGCAAGACCCCGACTCTGTCAGGCTGAGCGGAAAGCCTGTTCCGGCAGAAATCCCGGGCATTGGCGACCTGCAGTTCTTCAAGGCCGAGGACATGGCGTACTTTGGTAAGCTGACCGACGGCTCTGATGAGAACAGCTTGAGCGTGGAGGAGATGAAGGAGAGGAAGATCATGAGGCTGCTCTTGAAAGTCAAGAATGGTACTCCTCCAATGCGTAAAACTGCTCTGAGACAGCTCACCGACAATGCCAGGCAGTTTGGAGCCGGTCCGCTCTTCGACCAGATTCTCCCGCTGCTCATGGAGAAGACGTTGGAAGACCAAGAACGTCATTTGCTTGTCAAGGTCATCGACCGTATCCTCTACAAGCTCGATGATCTCGTGCGGCCATACGTCCACAAGATTCTAGTCGTCATCGAGCCGCTGCTTATCGACCAAGATTACTACGCCAGAGTGGAAGGACGCGAGATCATCTCCAACCTCAGCAAAGCCGCTGGTCTGGCCACCATGATCAGCACGATGAGACCAGATATCGACCACGTTGATGAGTATGTCCGAAACACCACCGCCAGAGCCTTTGCTGTGGTTGCGTCTGCCTTGGGCATCCCGGCCCTGTTGCCTTTTCTTCGAGCCGTCTGTCGAAGCAAGAAGTCATGGCAGGCTCGACACACCGGCGTCAAGATTGTACAGCAGATTCCTATCCTGATGGGCTGCGCCGTCCTGCCACATCTGAAAGGCTTGGTAGATTGCATTGGTCCAAACCTCAACGACGAACAGACAAAGGTCAGGACTGTCACCAGTCTGGCCATCGCCGCCCTTGCCGAAGCGTCGAACCCCTACGGTATCGAGAGCTTCGATGACATTCTCAACCCGTTATGGACCGGAGCTCGCAAACAGCGAGGAAAGGGTCTGGCAGGTTTCCTCAAGGCAGTTGGCTTCATCATCCCGCTCATGGACGAGGAGTACGCCAACTACTACACCAGTCAAATCATGGAAATCCTTCTTCGCGAATTCTCCTCACCCGATGAGGAAATGAAGAAGGTTGTCCTGAAGGTGGTGTCTCAGTGCGCAGGTACCGATGGCGTTACTGCAGGCTACCTCAAGGAACATGTTTTGGACGAGTTCTTCAAGAGCTTCTGGGTGCGGCGAATGGCCTTGGACAAGCGCAACTACAGGCAGGTTGTCGAAACCACGGTCGACATCGGCCAAAAGGTTGGCGTAAGCGAGATTCTGGAGAGAATTGTGGTGAACCTTAAGGACGAAAGCGAGGCTTATAGGAAGATGACCGTCGAGACAGTCGAGAAGATTGTTGCCAGCCTAGGCGCTGCGGACATCGGCGAGCGTCTCGAAGAGCGCTTGATTGACGGAATTCTACACTCGTTCCAAGAACAGAGCGTGGAGGATATTGTCATGCTTAACGGTTTCGGCTCTGTTGTCAACGCTCTGGGGTCGCGCTGCAAGCCCTACCTGCCACAGATCGTCAGCACCATCCTCTGGCGGCTGAACAACAAGTCGGCAACAGTACGACAGCAAGCGGCCGACCTTATTTCGCGAATTGCCATGGTCATGAAGCAATGCGGAGAGGACGCCTTGATGGGCAAGCTCGGTATCGTGCTCTACGAATATTTGGGCGAGGAGTACCCCGAAGTCCTTGGGTCCATCCTGGGAGCCCTACGGTCTATAGTCACGGTTGTTGGTATCACACAGATGCAGCCTCCGATCAAGGACCTCCTGCCCCGACTTACTCCTATTCTTCGCAACCGACACGAAAAGGTCCAGGAAAACACCATCGATCTCGTCGGTCGTATCGCCGACCGTGGCCCTGAGAGTGTCAACGCCCGCGAATGGATGCGCATTTGCTTCGAGCTGCTTGATATGCTCAAGGCGCACAAGAAGGGCATCCGTCGTGCCGCCAACAACACGTTCGGCTTCATCGCCAAGGCCATCGGTCCCCAGGACGTCCTCGCCACGCTGCTGAACAACCTTCGAGTGCAGGAGCGCCAGTCTCGTGTCAACACAGCTGTTGCTATTGGCATTGTCGCCGAGACGTGTGCCCCTTTCACGGTTCTCCCCGCCCTCATGAACGAGTACCGTGTGCCGGAGCTGAACGTGCAAAATGGTGTGCTCAAGTCTCTATCCTTCCTGTTCGAGTACATTGGCGAGATGGCTAAGGATTACGTCTATGCCGTCACCCCTTTGCTCGAGGACGCTCTTATCGACCGCGACCAGGTCCACCGCCAGACGGCGGCCTCAGTTGTCAAGCACATCGCGCTTGGTGTCGTCGGTCTCGGCTGCGAGGATGCCATGGTCCACCTTCTCAACCTCCTATACCCGAACCTCTTCGAGACGAGCCCCCACGTCATTGACCGTATCATCGAGGCCATCGAAGCCATCCGCATGGCTGTCGGTCCCGGTGTGGTCCTCAACTACGTTTGGGCAGGTCTGTTCCACCCGGCACGCAAGGTACGCCAGCCCTACTGGCGACTTTACAACGACGCCTACGTACAGGGTGCCGACGCTATGGTGCCGTACTATCCCAACTTGGACGAGGAGAAGGTTGACAGGTCGGAGTTGGCGATTATGCTCTAAGTTGCACGTGGGCCCAGCAGGGACGAGGGGAAGGTAAAGCGAGAGCGGAGAGACAAGGTTCAACGATTTTTTTTTCTTGCTTTTCTTTTTTTCGAGGGTGTTCCAGACGATATCCAAGAAGGGATGTGTTATTCCCCCCCCACGCAGGTCCACTAGTAGGGAGGGCTTGCGTCCGAAAGCGAGTGATCAAGAAGACCACAGGCCGAACGCAGGGCAGGCGGACAGTATGCGGTGTGTTGCGCGTCAACGGGCGCAAGGTGGCCATTGTACTTGAGTCATAATACTCGCATCTTGTAGAAGTCTCTTGATGTTGGTGGAGTATTTTCGAGCAAGAAGACGAGAAAAAACCAGCGGCGTTGTGTGACGGGCAGAAAATAATTCACTTTTGCACCCTCCGGGCCCCCCGTTTTCATAGTAGGGCCAATATTGTTGTTATTCAGAAGGTTTTCAAATCATTTCAGCCCGTTGGTATCCGTGTCTGTCCATCCACCCCCATGCTCTCTTCCCCCACCGGGTGGAAGTGCCCGTACGCTCGCTGTAATATGACTCGGTCTTAATGGCGGTGTTCTCTCTCCGCTTGGGTCTCCCTCTGCGATAGGTGCTGCGATGTTCCGCTTGGAGCCACCTCCTCCCTGTGCTAATTGATTGAGGGCATCACCGATGGAGGGGGGACCTGGATACCCACTCTCCGTCACTTTCCGTCGAGGACTGCAATAGCAATAGCATAACAAATTGGGAACCATACTCTTTATGCGGCGCGAGTGAGAGCCACGAGATAATACCGACCGCATGGGACGACGGGGAGACGGCGCCGAGAACGACTGCTCCACTCCGGACCCGATGTTCTGACTTTCTCTCCCTTGGCAGTCATGAAGCAAGCTGCTCCTCGTCTCGAATCGCATTGCCGAGCATGGGAGGCATGAGAAGGACTAAAAAGGACGGGATGGCTTCTTGGTGTTACCTGCTTGGAGAGACGGGCTGCCCGGTGACAAGTCAGGGGATCCCTTTTCACAGTCCATGAATGGGAAGAGGTATCTCACACGCATCCCACGCAAAGCCCGGTGGTTGCCACTGCCCCTGGTTCCTGGTTCCTCAGCTCCCGACTCACCGGTTGCTGGCATGCCGGCACGTCGTCGGCGGAGACGAACCTTAGAGACAGCGGAGACCGAAGAAAGCATCAGACCGTGAGAGCTGACACGATTCAGCCTCGTTGTTCCCGCCGCCCCTTGGCTCCAGCATGGGTCCCGTGCAATATATTTAAAAGTGGACGAATGCCACATGCGGCCTTGAGGTAGAAAACCGGGCACCGCGGAAGGGCGAAAAAAAACCGTCCATGTCATGGGTTTTCTTTTTCTGGAAGCCCTGTAAGGATGCGCAAGTCATGACCAACTCTGCGCATGCCGATTCGGTGTAGTGGACATGACAGAAGAAGAGAGGATGATGCTGACCCGGACACCTTCGCCCTGGGGTACACCTCTACAGATCAATCTTCCACGTGCACGTATCGACTGAAAGGAGGGCGCTCACAGGCCAAGGTTGGGGGTTGAGTAGCAGACGCATGGCAGCATGTTTGTTCACGCGATTCAGTCCGAACTTGCCAGCGTCGCGCATCCGAGCTCGAGTCCTCTAACCCGTACGTACAGCTTGTCGTAGGGCCTAGCTACGCGTTTGAAGAGGGGGGAGGCCGCCATGTTGGCATATATCGATCCCCAGCACCAGTCAGCAGGAACGAACGACGCCTGGCTTGATCGAACTAGGATGTCCCCTTTCCAATAGGGGCCTTAGCCCTTCTTGTCCTTCGACCCTTACTGTCCCTTACGGCCTCCGATTATGGGTGGCCCTGCTCCTGTCAGGCACAGCTCACGTGTTCTCTGCCATTTCCATCATGTTAAAAATAAAAAGTAAATCCAACAATCGCTCTTGCAGGTTTGCTCAGGTTACCCCTCCCAGGCACGGAGACTTGCTCCGTCTGCAAAGGAGAGAGGCAGCGGGACGGGTATCCAAAGAATAGCCTTTCCAGCTTCCGGCGCGCGATAATTGACTTCATGTAATTACCTCGCGCCGGCTGTCCTATTTTTTCCTCTTGTCGTTGGTCGTCGATACCGTAATCAGCGGTACCGCTGTACAGGTATCTGTGGGTCAGGGGGTAGCATCTCATGTCTTTCTCCCCTTTTCAGACGTTTGAGAAGTCTACGGAATGCAACTCACTCAGGGGCAGGGGATCCTTTAGGGTCAGCTGGGAGCTCGGCTGGCTGACTGGTAGGTTGATTGTTGCCACTGCCACACTGCCAACTTCTCCATTTGGTTGGTTTTACTTGGGCACTTTCCCGTGGGGAAAGGTAACCCCTCGAGAACGGGAGGTGAGATGCGAGATTCAGGTGAGACAACGCGGGTAGATTGTCGACCATCGTAGCGTAAAATCTGGACAGACACCCCGACCAACGTGACGTTCCAACCCAGAGAGTAACAAGAGCCTTACTTATTCAGGTTGTTTTTTTTGGTTTCGTTGCAAACGGCATTTTATGCACTTTAGCCTGCTTATCGTATGTAGCGTTGTAACTGGGAAAAAACATGTGTATCGAAAATCGGTCTTCCAACTCGCTTAATCTATCCGCCACATTATGTCACATGTGTTAGAGGGCGACCCTCCCCACGTCTACGCCTTCCTGCAGCTCTTGACTTCTTTTTTTTTCGTTTTTCGTATTGTTGCCGAACCTGCCTCAACTGTGTCGACTGGACAGTTCATGCTCCGGCAAAGAATAGCGATATGACGGCAATGGCGATGCTCTTCCCACGCAAAAGGGACTGGTGATCTGCATGCTTGTGTTAAGTCGGAAAAAGAGAGTTGAGGCTAGCAGGCGATAGTTCAGGCTGACTGAGGCGTTGCAAGTACCGCTAGCTGCCCTACGATGGTACTTAGACCAGCCTCTTTTGCTTTGGTCAACGTCGATCAAAGGAGCCCCCGGCGAGTTTGCAAGCCTCACGGTACTCGACGCTTCTACCCCTCAGCCCACTTTAATTCCAGCCTCGTTTATTCGTTCCTTATAGACTTAGCAAATTGTTGAATTAACAAAAGTGTACGCCAGGCCCCGGTTTTGTTTATTCTAAGCTCGGAACTGCAACTTAAGTAGCCTGTCGGCATAATCTGACACGCCCCCCAGACCTTTTAGCATTACTGTTGGAAGGTCTGTTTGTAATCCAGAGGACATGCCAGCACAGGCCTTTTCCCTGTCTACACAGGCCCTTATGACCTGCTGCAGAGGGGAATCGAACCTGCGGCCTAGAGGCTAGTTGCAAAGTAGGGTAGAGAATCTAACCTACTAAGCAAATAAGACTCTTAATTGTTAAATTAACAAAAGTATACGCTAGGCCCTAGTTTTGTTTATTCTAAGCTTAGAACTACAACTTAGGTAGCCTATTAGTATAATCTAATACAAATTAACTTATAACTATAAGTTTATCTATAACTATTAAATACCTTATATAACTTTATATAACCTTATATTTTAATACTAACTAATAACTACTATTTTTAATAGCCTTATATTTAGTATATCTTTATTTACTTTATTATTTATAATCTACTTAATTTTAATATAGATTTATTAAGTATAGTAAAAGTTACTACTAAAAATATCTTTAAGTATATTAAAGTAAGTAGATATACTAAACTACTAATTTACTTACTTATACTACTATTACTAAGTAAGCTAAGATATTTATATTTTTATTAAAGAAGTATGTTAGCTTACTAAAAGTAGGTAAGACTTTATCCTCTAGTAAAAAAGTTAAATATCCTCTTAGTCTAACTAATAGTAAGAAAAAGAATATTATTACCTTTAGCTAAATTTTTAAGTTTATATTTAGTTAAATAAGCCTAACTCATAAAGGTATTATTTAAGTAGCTAATACTATATAATCCTTTAGGGAGTACTTAGAAGGCTTTATTTATAAGAAGTAGCTTCCTAGCTTCTCTTAGAGGTATTCTAAACTTTAAATAAAGTTTACTAAGTTTACTAAAGTAAAAAAACTTAAAGCTAAAGTAAATCTATTTTATTTAAAGAATTAGTTCTTTAAATACTAAGCTATACTTTATAAATTATATATTCTTATGTAACCTTTAGAATTTTAATAAGTCCTTATTTTAAGTTAAATAAATTATAAGTAGTATTAAAGTCATTAGTATTAAAAAGAAGAAATTCTTCAAGCTTATAAAATTTAACCTAAGTAATAAAGAAAGCCTTATAGTAGTTAACTATATTTTTACTACTAATATATTATTACCCTTTTTTAATTTTTTATTAGTAAAGTTATATTAAAGGATTATAGTACTATTAAACTTTAAAATAAAGTTTTTTTAGTATATAATATATTTAAGTATAATAAGTTTACTTTAGTAGTTATATAGCTTTATTACTTTAATACTTAGTTTTTTAAATATAATACCTTCTTTTTAGACGAGAGGTATACTTTCAAGTAGTACTTTAGCTTTTTAATATTTATATATATAAAAGTTATTTTTAATATTATTAATAGCTTAGACTTTACTTATTACTAAACTTAAAAGCCTTGAAAATAAAGGCTATTAGTTATAAATAGATTTTATACTTATAAAAATATAAAGTTTATTTACTACTACTACTTTTTTATATTATCCTCTTCTTTTTACTACCCTATTATAATTACTTTTTATAACCTTTAGATATTAAAATATACTAATATATTAAAGAAGTATATTATAGTATAACAATTAAGGTTACTTAGGGGGCTTAGTTTATTTTTAATAAACTATACTTCTTTAGTACATAAAATAATATCTTTAAGGTAGAACTTATAGACTATAATGTTAAAATTAAATTATCTAAGTTTAGTTTATAGCTATAATAACCTAAAAGAGCTGTTAAGCTTATTAAAGTAAAAAGAATCTCTGGTAATAACTTATATTCCTAAATACTATTACTAGAAATACTATTACTAGAAATACTATTACTAGAAATCCTATTACTAGAAATACTATTACCAGAAATACTATTACTAGAAATACTATTACTAGAAATACTATTACTAGAAATACTATAATACCTTAAAAAGTAAAGTAAAAGCTAGAGATAGCTTAGTAGGATAAATATATAGTAAAGCTCCTTTTATAGCTTTAGTAGAATATTTAGAATACTAAGGCTGCTTTTAAAGTCAGTATCTTTTTATAAGGTAGAGTTATTAAATCATAATAATAAAAATTAAGACATTCTTAAGTAAAATACCCTCTTAGTTTGTATAAAAAGATAAGTTAAAATAATATATAAGGTTATTAAACTTAAGTAGATTAGAAAGTAGTAAAATATATATATTAATAAAACTACTATAAAGGGGATTAATAAGAGTAATAGATAAATAAATTAAATACTAAAGGTATTTTAATATAAGGTTTAAAAAAGCTAACTTAAATAATAAAAAGAGAAAGGTAAGGCTATTTTATAGCCTTTACTACTAAAGGATTTTTAACTATTTTAGCTAGTAGTTAATTTAGCTACTTTAGATTTAATTACTAAGTAAGATAAAATATTCTTTAATATGAAAAAAAGGAAATAGAAGCTCAGCTTATTACTTTATTATATACTTTATATTACTTAGTAAGTATAAAAGTATTTATACTAATTATTACTGAAGAAGATAATTTAGTAAAGTCTCTCTTTAGTAATAATACTTAAGTACTTTTTAATTATAATAATATTTTATTTTTTTAAAAATCCTTTTATAAAAATATAATCTAAGTTAAAATACTTTTATAAAAGAAGCTAATATTAGTATTTTTATTTAAGTTATAAATAAAAGGTAGTAATACTAGTAGTAAAAGTACTTTTAAGTATAGTATAAAAGAAGTATTCTCTCAATTACTAAGGTTAGTAGTTTTTTAACTTAGGAAGAGAATTACGAGTGCCTATACTACCTTTTATATATGTCTCTTTAGTACCTTTAAAGACTTAAGTATAAAAGTAAACTTATAAAGAAATTTATAAAAGAATTCTAGTAGTATTAATTCTAACTCATAAGCTTAAAACTTATAAAAAAGTAATAAATATAAAGATAGTAAGATAGTATTACTAACCTTAAATATAAGGACTTTAAACATTAGAGTACTTTATAGCTAACATTAGTAGTGGAATAAAATATACTATTTAAATTATAAAAGCTAAGATACCTTACTATAATATTTATTTATTATTTACTTTATATAAGTAATTATTATAGTAAAAATAGTTTATTATACCATAGTAAAAGCAATATTATTAGTTATAGATAAACTTATAGTTATAAGTTAATTTACTAAGTCTATAAGAAATAACTAAATAACGCTAGAATTAAAGTAGGCTAAGAGGTATACCTAAACATTATAAAAGGTAACCTATTTAAAGTTTAGGTGTAATTACATATATATTAATATATATCTATAGAGTAATTCCTACCCCCTATAGCCTTAGTCTATATAGATATATCCCTTAATATAAAAAAACCTACTTTTAGGTAGCTAGATCTATCCTATTAATGTTTCTAATATTTCCTAAGTAAAGCTATATATTAACCTTTTAGATCTACTTCTCTATTATTATATAAATAGCCTAAGGCTACTACTTTTAATATAACCCCTTAAGTTAAAACTATTTATAAATTTAGCTTAATAATAAGTAGTAAGTACTACTTCTCTATACCTATCTTTTATATTATACTTATATTTACTAATATATATTTAATTATAGCTACTTATAAATAACTAAAGCTAAAGTAGATAATATAATAGGTTCACTACTTACTTATTAAATAGTATATAAGATAGCAACTTATAATTTAAGCTTTAAAGTTTAACTCCTAGCTAAAGTAAAAAAATAAATTTTATAGTTATTTATAAATTTATAACTAATTAAATTATTTTATAAGTTAGTTAGGTTAAATTATTAGTTAGGTTGGATTATTGGCTTTTATTATTATTAAGGTTTTTTTCTTTTAGTAAAGTTATATTATATATCTAGTTAGCTTTAATAATTAGTTACTCACTATTATATTTAATATATTTCTCTATATCCTATATATAAGAATTATTTTTAAAGGATAATAAGATTAAGCTAAGCTTTCTTAACAATTTTTTTACTTAAGTATATAACCCTTTAAGTTGACTTCTATAGTTAGTAATTTTATATTCTTATAGCCTTAATTAAGGAAATTTTAGAACTTAAGTTTCTAACTATAGAAGTTATTTAATTATTAAAGGAATAGTAGTTAAAGATTAGGTATGTTTTAAGTATATACTAAGGCTTAGGTCTAGATAGAGTATTAAAAATTATTATAATGTAATATTTTTTAGTTAAGATCTTTAAAGTATTAGAATTATATAAATATATGTATTTCTCTTAAATAAGATAATATTATACTACTTCTTAACGTTCTATATATAAAAGCCTATATACTAAGTAAATATTTCAGGTTTAAATTATTTCCTTTCTAAGACTAGCGTTAAACTTTAAATTATTTTTATTAAATATTTCTATATGTACTAACTAGATTTATAATATTTGTAATATTTGTAATATAGACTTTTAAGTAATATTAGAAAGTTAAATAGAAGCTATTTTTAAAAACTATATGTTAGAACACACAGGTCTTTTAAAGTCACAATCGAACGACCTATCTATAGGGTATTCAATGTATTTCTGTGGCTTAAGGAGGGAAGGATCTATCTGAAGGCATAGGCTGGCTAGGCTGGTTATATATAGGCGTGGGTTACCTACGTGATCCATTGGCTGGCCCGGCCGGCCTAGCCGGCCTACTAGCCTGTGCGCCCGAGCGCGCCCGAGCGCGCCCGAGCAGGCCGAAATCCTTCCGCCTAGTCCGATCGGGATATTCCAACAGTTAGAAATTCCTTACTTTAGTAGGCTATTATTATATTAACATAACTAGAAATACTAGTATTTCTATATATTATAGGGATTTAAAGCTTATATATTACAAAATTATATAAAACAAGATTCTGATCTATATTACGCAACCTACAAGCTATAGCGTAGTTAGTTAGTAGTCTTTTAGTTAATACCTACTAAAACGCTCTAAACATCCTACTATATTTACACTTAAACTTACCTATCTAGAACTTTAATAATTAGGAGATACCGCCTAGTCTAATAATATAAAATCGCGTAAAGAATCTTAATATAATTCATACTATTAGGGATCTTAATCTAGTCCTTAGGAAACAAATTCGAAATTACATAACAGAATCCTATAGAGATATAAATAGTTTTTTTATACTTTACCTAGTCTACATACCTAGGGAGAACTACTAAAAACACTATTACCTTCTAAAAACATTTCCTAATAGTTTTTATTCTAACTTACTAGCAATTTTATTATAAAGCTTATAGTAATCCCTTAACATTTAGTAGTATAAAAAAGATATTAAAAGATTATAGGTTAAGTCTTTCCTACATAAATAGTTTTTACCTAGAATTATTTCTATACCCTATTAGAAATATACTATATAAAGTTATACGTAATTTTAGATTTATATCTCCTAAGTTTCCTTAAGGTAATACTTTTCTTAAAGGTATTTTCTAAGGCTTTAAATACTACTTAGACCTTAGTTAAGCATTACCCTAAGTAATTTAGATCTATAGATATATTTCTACTAAACATTAATTACGTATTTTTAGTATAAGATATTAAACACTATTTTATATATATAGTGATACATATCTATTATCTTAGTATTAGTACAGTATTGTATAAGTAGAAGGACTAAAAGAGATAAGAAACGTTTCCTATATAATCTAGAGTTTAATTCTTACCTTTTTATAAATTATAGCTATACTACGCCTAAGTAATTTTGCGTTAGCCTATACCCTTAACGTGTTTGTAGTTTATATTAACTATAAATAATGTTATATTATTAAAAGCCTGTTACCTTATCTATTCCTTTGAAAACAGATTACAAGGTAATTACTATAGGACTAGTATAAATACTAGTTATACTAGTAATTACTTTACATTAGTAAACTAAAACATAAGAATTATTAATATATTCTTCTACATATTTACTTATTTTACTCTTACGTCTACTACAGGCTAAGAGTAATTACTAAGCTTCCTTTAGGAAACATAAGCATTTACTACATATAAATAATATACTAAAGATAGTTAGTATTTACAAGGCTTTAGTATACATTTATAATTATCTTCCCCTTATATTTCAAAATATATTCCTATAGTTCCTTAGATCTTAGGAATATATCTATATATATTAGTTCTACTACTTTTAAAATAAAGCTTTTATTACTTACTTAGGCTTATCATTATCTTATTAATATATTAAATAACTTACATAAGTCCTTAGAGAATATCTTTTAGAGTTTTAGTTACTAGTAAAGGAGGGTATATATACTTTCTATAAGACGTAATAAGAATATATAGTGTTGTCTTTAAGTCTAGTAGGATAAAAAACTTAAATAGTATATTATACTTTACTTATTCTAATTTAGGTAATTCTCTATAATACACCTTATCTTTTCTAGTTAGTTATCTATTTATGTATTAAAAGAAAGGATATCTTACTATAAGTTAGTTATCTTTAAGGTTAGATAAAAAGAAGTAGTACTTCTAAGGATTATCCTCTACAAACTTAGCATCTATCTAATAAAGTCTAGCTTTAATAATATATATAGAATTATTCTATTTAAGTAAAATTACAAACTAATAGTAACGTACCCGCATAGCGAGTCGCCCATCATAGCGAGTCGCCCACTTTTCCAACTTTCTACCTCTTTGACCTTTACACATCTTTCCCTCCACGT
>PUHP01000171.1:19826-44844 GCA_006783085.1 Colletotrichum shisoi | reverse complement strand
AAAAGCTAGGCCTAAAGAGCCTATAGATAGGCGTAATAACCTTATTCTATAGTAGGACTACATTAAAGGTAAAAGAGGAAAGAACTTACCTTACGCCTATTATAGTAAAGTAAAGGTATGTAAAGGTAAAGCCTTTTTTAAGATTACTAGGAATAGCCTTACTTAGCTGCCGCAGAGACAAAGTTATTATAGCTACCTAACTTGTAACGTAGCCCTCTATAGAGGAGGAAATTACTAGTACCTCTAGTATAACTAAAAATAGGCGTAAATAGAGGTACTGTACATTTTTAATCCTTTTAGGGGTTATTATTGGTGGTTACCCTGCACCTGGAGCCTTCTCGCCGTCGATGGGATAATCCAACAGAAGTATCCGTACTCTACATCTAAAGCGCTATGCTAGTCTCTCATTGGTTACAACCCCGCACACTGTGTGGAGAATGTAGCCTTGCCGCGGTTGATGGGATAGGTTCGCCGTCTCTCGCCGGGTGACTCACCCCTTTTCATGACACGGCACGTCAAAAGGAAAAGGGGGGCGGTGTCCAGGCGAACGTTGGTCTCAACTGCCCAGAAGGCGATCGGAACTTGTGTCGCCGAGGATGTGCCGTATCCTGAATTTGAGTCTCTTCATGTGTCTCGTTTGAGTCACCAGTCTGTTGCCGACCCAACCCAAAACCATCCGAGGTTCCGTCCCAGACCGACGGCGACGGTTTATCCACGTCCAAGGTCTGCCACAAATTGACCTCGATCGGCCGACGTCGGTACTATCCCCAAGCCGTGCTGACGAGGGGCCGACCCCCTTCCACATCCATGATCTCCCCCTCAAGTAGGAGCCACCTTTCCGCCGGGGTCTAAGCAATGTCTACAGATCCAAACAAAGCCTATTCATGGTAGGGCATGGCCAAGTGCTCGATAAGTCTATTTGGGCCGCTGCCCTGCTAGAATTCGCTCGGCTAGTCCAGCTAGCAACCAGTCAGCACCCTCAAGCCTTCCGACTAACCCTTCTCCACCCACCTACTCAGCGGACCGCAAACAGTATCGACCCAACCGCTTGTTCGCCCCTCCCGTTAGCACTAAACAGTTATCGGCTTCTGCCGAAATGCAGAGCCAGGACCTTGGGACCATGACGCCAGGCGTGAGCAGCTTATCTATCGTTCGCCGGCGCGGAGATCCAGTGTGCCGGCAGCTCTGAAGTAAACCACGCTGTTCGATGAGAATGATACGGTAATTTGTATCGCCAGAACGGGTCCGCTCGATTTATTCCATGTGCCTGCGGAGCCGTGAGACAAGGGTACCATCCCACGAGACGGCGTGCAAGCGGGACGTCGACAATGCTCCTGCAGGAGCAAACATAGGCTCATGGTATGGTGGGCCTTGCACACGAAGCTTTTCGTCGAGGCGCCAACACGAACAAACCCCTGCGATGGTTCGATCTAACTAGGAGCGTGTCGCGAACATTCAGCCATGCCCAGGCTGGGTGTGTGCCTCTGAGTAACGTCAGACAATGCACGACCCCCCTCCTTTCAAGGGTATTTAACGATGCCTTCGTGTTCATCCGTCGTTGCCTCTCCAGAAACTAACATCCAGTGCCATAGTCCGTTGCAAGTGGACCCAAACAGCGGCATCACAAGCGATCGACCAAGCCTCGTATACGTACGCTACGTAAGCCAATCATCATGTTTACGAAAGGCTTAATCTACTGGAGAGGAATTAAACTAGATATAAAGGTCGAAGTCAACATCACCATAACACTTGCACAGTGGTGGGAGTTGTGCATACAACATATATATCAGTATGGAGTCATGAGACTTGCTAGTTGGCGATCAAGACGTTCTGTGGCGATTTCAAAACGGGGCGGGCTCGCCATGGAAGGTTTGTCTTGTCTATCTCGCTCAATCATCACTCATGCTCGTGGCTCGTAATCCATCCATATGCAAGCTCGTCAATCGTCTACTAAACACAGAAACCCCCTCCGGCCATCCAGGAAGAAAATGAGACCCACATGTTCGGCGCCTACGAAATGCTCAAAACCAATCCAAAGAGACAAGAAAAGAAAAAAACGCAAATCTCCTCATGCCAGATTGTTCTTGATGTTGACGTACTGGCTGTTGGGATAACTAAGCCAGTTCTGCGCCGGGTCCAAGGCGCCCATCTTGCTTGCCAGCGCGCCCACAAGACTGCCCTCGCCCTTGCGGTCGCCTGCAGCCTCCCAGAACACGGCGCCGCCGAGTCTTTTCCGGAGGAGGTAGTCCGCCTTGAAGTTGGCGCTCTGGAGGTTGTCGTACGTCACCAGCTCCCGTGAGCCAGAGTCGTAGCTGTACAGCGCGCCGGCCGTCTGGTCAAAGACCTCAACAGCGCCGGCCCGCGGAAGCACCTTGTAGTGCCACACGCCCTCCTCGAGGGACCCTTGCCCGAGCCCTTTGTACGGCTTGCCGATGCCGTTCGTGTCGAGGAACGAGCGGCCGTAAAGCGGAAGGCCCAGGACGATCTTGTCGCTGCGGATGCCCTGCCCGAGGTAGTACGCCAACGCGGCCTCGGTGCTGAATTTGGTGGCCTCGGGGTTGGACGGTTCGACAAATAGGTTGGCTTGATGGCCCGAAGTGGTGTCCCATGACCCAGCATAGTCGTAAGCCATGAGATGCCAGGCGTCAACGTAGGGGTCCATGCCACGCAAGTCCATCTTTTGATAGTGAGTTGGGCCAGCCGGGCAGGCGATGGTAAGGGCAAAGTGATAGCCGGGGGCGTACTGCGCAGCGTGCTTGTCGAGCTCCTCGCGGCAGATTTTAAGGAGGGCTACGAAGTTGGCTGCCTCCTGGGCGTTGGTGGGGTATTCCCAGTCGATGTCGATCCTGATTCACTGGTTAGCTCCGAACTTGGGAGATCGATTGTGTATCGTCTTGGGAACTCACCCATCGAAGCCCCAGTCGTGCATGAGTTTGATGGCAGACGTGGCGAAGCGCCGGCGGCCTGCCTCGGTTGCGGCAACGGGGACAAATTTGGGCGACCACGTCCAGCCGCCAATAGAGAGGACGAGCTTGAGTTTGCGGTTCTGCTTCTTGATGGCATACAGCTGCTTGATGCAGCCATATGCGTTCCCGGCCTCGTTGGAGTCACCCGGGTACTTTCGTTGCGTGTCCGACCAGGGGTCGGACGAGAACCTACGGCTGTCAGTTCCCGGTTGTGGTGTGCCTGCCTGGTGTGGTTGACTTACACCTCGCCATCGGCAGCGATGTCGGCGAAAGAGTAGAGCAGGTGCGTCACCTGGTCAGCGGGAATGTCTGCCGGTTGGTAGTTGGCTCCGTAGACGCCCCTGAGCCTATTAGCTACAGCCTCCTTTGATCCTCGAACGGCTCGACTTGCCAGTTTGTGAAATACAGCACATTTCTGTATCCTGACGAAGGTGTCCCTGGGTTCGTTACAGGCGGCGACACGACACCCGTGTTCGATGTCTGAGGAGGAGACACACTAGAAGGCGCTGAGGGCGCGACAGGGGGGACCACAGGCGGCGAGATGACAGGTGGTACCGGCCCTTCCGTAGGGGATACCGGAGGAAGAAATGAGGACACGATGATGGAACCCTGCCCCGGCCCCGGGGCTGAGGGGACCACGGACCGACTTGCAGTCGTGGCCGCCTGTGACACGGGTACGGTGACCCTTGTTGACTGAACGACGGTCTCCGGGCTTTTGCAGCTCGGCCGTACTGAGCGACGCTCTTTCACGGGCACCGCGCCCGCGATGGATGCGAGGAAAAGAGGCAGAAGGAGATTTGACCCAATCATGACTGCAAGTGACTGGGGAGAGCTTGTGATGATCGACAGGGAAAGAGTGAAGAGGCATATCCGAAGCCTTTGCTGATAAAGAAGGATGTTCTTATTGCTTTCTGACTCTCTTGTTCAATCGACGAGGCCAAGGGTTGACGAGTGAGCGGCAAGGGGGCAGGCTGAGATTCGCCGTGAGAAAGAATGCGCAGGGTTGGCGGCACAGTTGACCAACCCCCAGACCAACCGGCAAGAAGTAGTGAAGAGAACATGGAATGGGAGGTTGTATAGTCCATCTCGCTCGCTGAACCCTCAACATGAGGATCATGATCTGGAGACTGGCTGCCACACGGAGGAATGGGGGCCGCCGAGGGGACGTCGTGGTCCCGCTCATGGGGGCGTCCGAAACGTGTGCTGGCCGATGAAAGTGTGAGGCTCAAAGACAGTTAGTTGCTTGGGTTTTGATCGCTTCAATATAGGGGCCAAATCTGGGTGGCTTGACCATGAGAGGTTGGCTTATCAAGACATGATGCACTCTGTTTGATCAGTTTTGATATTGGTATTCTCTTTAACGGAAACCGGCAGGGAGAATGTCATGGTCCACGACGGCAGGCTTCGGGCGAGAGCAAGGGCTTTCTAAGACTGTTATGACACTGTTCTGTGTGTATGGTATTCTTTCCCTTGCAGTCATCGCTTGGAGTCGGTTGGACGCCATGCAGAACGCTCGAGTGTCGTCAAATTGAGTAGGTGCTGAATAGTTGTGTGGTCGAGACAGACAGCCGCAGGCGGCTAAAGCATCGAAACCCCTGCTTCTTTTACAATGCACTGCGACACGCTGAAGAATGAACCCTGCCACCCCCCGCGACGGGACCGCCCAGGCGACAGCGGACCCCAGCTGGGCGCCCTGACAGCTGCCATCCCATCCCATCTTGGACGTGCTCTCACGGCATCGTTGCGAGCTTGTCACGACCAACTGGCAAAACCCAACTGGTCGTGAAATGGGGCCGCCAAGAGGGCTTTGAATACACCTCTTTCACGGCATGCCACCAAGGGGACACGAGCAACGGAGAGATAGCCGCTACAGCGGCGGGTCGCATGACCTGGTTACAGCGCCCAACCTCACTTACACGGTAGTTGGGCCGCCCTCAAGAGCTATGGCTCGGCCAGCATTCCAGCGATACATGCTGGCTCCTGTCCCCAGCCATCGAATAGAAGGCAAGTGCTTGTTCAATAATTTTGTCGCAATATCTCGCTAACACTCTTGGACCAAAGAACGCTGCCAGATAGCCAAAACAATGTAGTGTACACACACCACTGTCAGGAGTAGCCCCCATCTCGACCGCAACTGCAACGTTGACGAACTTTACATTTCACAACAGTCCCACCATCATACACTACCACCATTGACAGTAGTATTGGGGTCCGCGACTCGCTCAAAGATCACAATAAGGCTCATTCGCCCTCGGCCCCCCCTTCCCTTGTAATCAGCCCGCCCCTGCGTCAGCATGAACCTAAAGACCGCCTTTCGCGCCGGCCGGAATCGCCGCCGCCAGCAGCCCGCCAACGACCTGGAGCGGAACAAGCATGGGCTCGCTTTGTGGATTCGTGAGGCTGCCCTGCTGTTATAGGATGGGAAGTAGGCGCTGCTGAGATGCGCAGACGACCCAGGAAAGCAGCGTGCTTGTTGCGAAAGTGAGAGGGAAATACGATAGCACGGTGCGGAAGAGGAAGAAAGCGATGGCGATGTCCCGGAGGATCTCGATGACCGAGTGGGTTGTCTCATAAAGGTAGTGTCCTGTCCGATCGTGTTCAGCAAGACGAGATGATGATTCATGGATGTGCAAATGGTGTTTGTAGCTAGGTGAACCTGAAATGGTTGGCTTGTTTCGTTTTCTTTCTGACTTGCAAAACTGTAAGAGGGAAACAATATACCATCTCTTATATCCTGCAACTTCTCGACCTAGAGCAATTGCATTCAGCTGACCTGGTGATTTGGCAGTCTCATGGGCGCCATGCGCATGGGGTGATCGAGGAGTGACGGCACCTGGGGCATTACAGACGGCCTTGTGTAGTGCCCCAGATATGTGCTTTGGACTACACAATGCCACCGTGCGGAGTGAGCCCGTGGTTCATCTCTACCAGAATCAAAAGTCAAAAGCCTCAATACAGACCGTTGCCCAATTCTGTCCGGCTGCCACCTCGATGCTGTGGGGGATGAAGTGTAATTTGGGGGGTATCGTGTCTGTCTCCTCACGCCTGTAAACGGGGGCCATTCCTCTTGCGTTCCGTCATCTAAACCTGTAAACCAAAGGAAACGATCCATCCGACCCTAAATCTCCGTCTTGGACAGCTTCTTGGTCAGGTCCTCCACCTCCTTGTCCTTGAGCTGGACGGTGGGCCCCTCCTGAGCTTCCTCGGCCTCCTTGACGAGGATTTCGGTTCTCTTCGCAGGCTTCAACTCCTCATCATCCTCCTCATCATCCTCGTCTTCCTCCTCGTCAGAGTCCTCACCCTCGAGGTCGCTGAGGCTGTCGAGACCCCACGCGTCCTCGTCTACAATGTCGCCGCCGATCTTCTCCTTGCGCTCCTCAAGCTGCTCGCGGATAGCGGTGACGGATGGGTCCTCCTCCTCAAACTTGTTACCGTTGAGCTCAACTTTCTTCAGCGCAGGCAGAGAGTCGGAAACGGCCCTCGCGATGCCAATCAGAGCCTTAGGGGTAATGTCGTTGAAAGCCAGGCGAAGAATCTCAAGCTTGTCCTGCTTGCCCTTGGCGAGAGCTCTGGCGACAAGAGCGGTACCCTTGGCCGTGAGGTAGGCATCGTTAAGACCCAGCTCCTGGAGGTGCGACCATGTAGGGAGAACACTGGCCACAGCCTTGGCACCCGAGACGGTAAAGGTGTTGTCCTGGAGGTCAAGGATGCGAAGCTCCGTCGCGTGGTTCAGACCCTCGCTGATGAGGTGGCTGATGCCCTCCTGGCGAATGCCGTTCTGGACCATCTTGATCTCCTTGATCTTGTTGTGGAGGCTGAAGGCTTTGGCCCAGGCCTGCATACTGCCATTCTCCAGACGGTTGCGACCACAGATAACAGTCTCAAGGTATGGGACATCCCTGCCTTCCTTTCCCGCTGCCTCTTTTTTGGCGTGCAGCTCAGAGAGCGCATCCGCCACCAGGATACCGGCGTGGGGGCCGAGGCCGTTGTTGTTCAGATACAGGTGCTGGAGGGGAACGTGGGCAGCAAGGAAGGCAACGACTGGTGCCTGAGTGTTGATACCAAAGGCATTGTCGTTCAGGTTGATCGTCGTGAGTTTGGGAAGGTTAAGGATCGAAGTGAGGAGGGAGGACAGGGCCTCGGGGATTTCGCTCAGGAGGCGGCCGGTGAAAATGTCGGAGAGGTCGGCGGACTAGTCGAATTTGTTAGCAGTTTCGCATACGTATTGACGCTATCAACAACATACCTGGAGGTTGTTCTTGGTGGCCAAAACCTCACCAAGACGCTTGCAAGCGCCAACGCCCAGGGTGTTTCCCAGGAACTTGACCTCCTCAACGTCGGTCGAGCGCAACTCGACGATGTGGGGTTCAAGGTCATCAGCAGTGTCGAGCTTGAGCCCCTTTCCCTCAAGGGAGAACACCTTGCGCGGGGACGCCATGATGAGTAGGTCGATGGGGGAAGTATAGTGGAAGTGCTCAAAGCAAGTTGGCAGCAAGTGCGCAAAATGACTGTGTCTGTCCAGGTGTTGTGGTCTTGGTGGGGGTGGGGGGGAATAAACAAAACGAATTCGACCTTCAAAGACCCCTCGGTTCACAGTTGCAGGGGCGGGTGCCTGGGCTGTGCCAGACACATACAGGGGGGCACGTCTTGCAGCTGTTAGTATCGAAGTCCAGCTGACAGCAGCTGCGATTGCTGTCCCCGTCCGAGTTGGTTCGCTGACTGGACCCACCTTTCAGAGCTCCCGTGAGCCACGGGCTCGTCGCGACACTGGATCGAGCGATCCAGGCGCAAACATCATTAAAGTTGTCAGGAGCGCAGCCAACCTGATTTCTCCAGCAATTGGTTTGCCCTCTACTAGATCTTGCCATTTAATTCATTACCTTCTCCTCCACGCCGAAAACCTCTCATATCCCATCATTTCAGTCTCAGTTCACCCTCCCGGCGACAATTAATTCCACGACTCAACATCAAACATTCAAACAAGTGCCAATAATTCCTGCATCCTTCGAAGAGCTCTCCATCTCCAACATGGCTCGTGGAGACTCGACACCGCCCGAATCGCCCTTGTCATCAATGGACAACAGTGATGCCTCCGATGAGGAGGTTCACGACTATGAGGACGAGTCGCTGATCCGCCCTTCGAAGCGACAGAAGCTGGGAGCTGCCTCGACAACATCTCCCGCAGTCGTCGCCGAACCTGAACCTGACGCTGTTCCCGAGCCGGACCCGTTGGACGGCATGTCGGACGTCTCATCAGACACCTCCGGCGACATTCCTAGTTCGCCAATCAACGCCAAGCTCGATGAAGAGGACTTTCAAGAGCAGGTCACGGCGTGTGCCTGGGAGGGCTGCGACGCGGGCGACTTTGGCAATATGGATAAGTTGGTGGACCACATTCACAGCGATCACATCGAGAGCCGGCAGAAAAAGTATACATGCGAATGGATTGGATGCAATAGGAAGAGCATGGGCCATGCCAGCGGTTACGCTCTGAAAGCCCACATGCGTAGCCACACTAGGGAGAAGCCTTTTTACTGCTATCTACCAGGCTAGTCACGCCGTTCCCCGGCCGATCTGAGCATGCTGACTGACCGACATAGAATGTGATCGCTCATTTACAAGATCCGATGCGTTGGCGAAGCACATGCGGACCGTCCACGAGACGGAGGCCCTGCGTCCTTCCGACCCTGTTCCCAAGTCCATGCAGGCTGGTCCTACGGGCAAGGGCAAACTGAAGATCATCATCAAGACCCCTCAATCACATGCCGCAGGACAAGACGACGCCATCGACGATGGTGCGGACGACGACGAGCTCTCGGCTGACCTTTTCACACCCCTGACGGAGGAACAAGGGTTCACCGCCGAGGAACTCAAATTGCCTCTCGAGAAGCTCTACAAACTTTGCAGGTTCCAAGTTAAATGGGCCCAGGATGAATCAGCCAAGCTGGCAGAAGAAGTAAAACACTGGGAGAAGCAATACAAGGACCTCTGGCGCGAGAAGGAAGTTCTCTTCTCTCAGGTTGTGAAGAGCGAGGTCGACTGGCACGAACGTCGGCAGGCAGTGCTCTCTGGCGCAGCAGACGTTCAACTCTCGGGTGTGCTTGAAAGCCAAGAGGGCAACCCTGGTGCGACAAACGGCGGTAGCTCGAACTCTCGGCAAGATTCGAATCCGAATGATACTCTGGCCAACGGGACTGGCTCAACGGAGATTACGGCAGCCGGCTAGCATCGGTCGCCGCCACCCGAGACCTTGGGGAGCCACACCGACAGTGTAGACTGGAACAGTAACCCTCTTGAGATCAAGGAACTGTTGGGCATGGATAAATCTCAAGGTCCTTGTGTCAACATGTGACTGGGATTATTCTAGCCATGCCTCATCCTAGCGCATCAGCAAACCTGTCCGGGTCTTCCTGTACTCTCGATGACCGAAGAGAATACGCTGCAGACAACGGATGTCTCTTGAGGTCGAAGCAACGCATGCCAACACACTGAAGAGACAGCAATACCAGATCCCCCCTTACAATGATTTATCGACAGTGCGGAAGAGGAGATGAGTTCGGACTCCTGCGCCTCAAGACAGCATGCTTTGGAGTTTATCGGGGAAGAGTGATCACGATTTTTGAGCATCAACATCACGGGAGGTTTCGGCAGGGAGTAGATGGATCTCATGGTCTGTCTGCGTACGCTGAAGGGCGCTAGAGCGAGTCTGGCAAGCTGGAAAAGGCGCATGGCGTATCATAAACTAAATAGGAGAATAGTCCATCGTTGATTTTAATTTGATGAGGGAGCGACACTGTCGCAATTTGACGTCTTAATCTCGATCACTTGCTGTTTAGAGATGTTTCGCATGCGGCGTTTACGTCATTGCATGTCGTAATAGGAATATGGCTTTGCCAAATATCTTGTGTAAAAAAATTATATTCTAGCAAGGCTGCTCCGGTCCTTGGCATGTCTAGTTGAGCCGATGGCATCATGCCATACGTATCCCATGACACCTTTTGTTGCTCGAACAAGGCCTTGCGAGGCTGCCAGCAATGCTTACCTCATCGTCAGGGGATGGACGACACACACTTACATGCCCTTCTTCTTGGTGCGATACGACTCTGTGTTCTTGAAGGGAAATGAGCTTGTGTCCTTATCGTAGCCGTGCTTCTTGCTGTGGCGCGACTTGTCGCCGGCGAACATGAGGCACCAAAGACCGAAGACGGCGAAGACGGCGCTGCCGAGACAACCGAGGCCGAAGGCCGTCTGGCCCGTCCGCAAGTACCTGCTGTAGCAATAGAAGGCGGCGGAGGCGTGGTGGATCGAGGAGAGAACCAGGGCGGCGTTGGCGTGAGGGGAGACGGTGCCCGGGGGAGCTGTTTGAACGTGGGGTTGTTAGCATGGAGTGCTGTGTCAAAAGGGAGCGAAGCATATTAGAAAGAGGCTACTACTGACTTTGGTCTTCGGCTGTGAGGGGCACCGCACCGGTGAGAGTCACGACGAGAAGGCCCAGTGTTAGAAGGGCGAAGCCTAGGGAGCGGGCAAAATAATCTTCGAGAGCTAGGTGGCGGCGGTGGTTGTTGGTTAAGAGTTCTCGGGAGGAGAGGAGGGGGGGGGGCTCACAGCCTGCGGCCTGGTAGTCTTCGGGGCGGATTAGGTTGGTGATGAACCTTGGCCATATGATGAGCGGGACAGCCTGGGTAGCGAGCCAGCCTAGGTTGCCGAAACTGAAGGTTGATATCGCCTGTCGTCACGGGATACTGGTCAGCGGGTTCATGATGGACGGGCTGTGAAAAGAACGCGCTTACGTCCATTGCGGTGTCGGATTCAGCAGTCGGTGTCCGAGTTTCGCTTATGGTCTGTTTGCAAAAGATACGCTGGTTAACGGAAAGTTGCAGCTTTCATGATGCGTGCGTAAGTAAGTATTTTGAAATCTTGACATTAGGTCGCTTCAACGGCTCCCACATGGGTGACCTCAGGTGAGTTGGTTCGCCCAGCGACGTCATTGGGCCTCCCCCGGCCCCGCGAGAGGCGTGTCCCCCTTCCCCTTGCTGTGAGCCTAGCTTCCCTGTCAGCCGCCAGCCAGCTGCACCGCCTGCGAAGAATGCGCTCACTCACCCTGTACTTTTTACTCTTTCGGGCCTTCCAGGCTCTCAGGGGTCCTGGCTCGAATATCCGCCCGGGGGTGTTCTACGTACCAGGCTGCCAGGGCAGGTAGGTAGGCCGACTCCTCAACTCACTGTCCACTTTTTCTTGTCAATCCGCCACCTGCCGATTTCGCAGTGCGTGCCCTGTGGATTCTCCGATTGTGCGACCTTTCACCCCTGCAAAAGCCCAGTGGTGGGGGGCTGATTTGCAATCAATCCTGTCGATTTATTTTCCTCGGCTGCCGAGTCGTTCAACCCGTTTGCGCATCTCCGGGTTCGTGGAGTCAGAAGAGAGCGAACGGGCGAGCAGTATTCTGATAGAAAAGTCGCCTGGGTTCGTTTCTGAACTACTTTCCCCCCACGGTCTTCATTACAACAGGTGCTCCTGTAGTTCGAAGTTCCTCTGCTCTCAGATCCAAGCACCCAACAACGGCCTATTCTATATACGCCCTTTCTCTCTCTCAGATCTGCGTAGCGCATTGCCCCGCCATCGTCGCCTCCCCCCGCCACCTTCGCAGCCAAACCCCCTCGCTCAGCAAGATGAGCGCGATTCTCTCGGCAGACGACCTGAACGACTTCATTAGTCCAGGCGTCGCCTGTATCAAGCCAATCGAAACCCTCCCCTCCGCCGCGCCTTCATCGCAAGACGCCTCCTCCCTCGAGCACGAAGTAATCCTTGATGGCCAGCCCGGCTCCGCCGCCGCAGCCAATGCTCCGCCCGCCGAGATCTCCCTAACAGACTGCCTCGCCTGCTCCGGCTGCGTCACCTCCGCCGAGGCCGTCCTCGTGAGCATGCAGTCCCATACCGAGGTCCTCAACACCCTCGACTTCGGCCCCGCGCTGCGCATCGTCGGCCCCGACGGCAGCGGCCAGTTCCGCGTCGATGGCCTTGAGGACGAGAGCCGCAAGCTGTTCGTTGCCAGCGTGTCACCTCAGACGAGGGCGAGCCTGGCCGCCGCGGCCGGGGGCGGCACGACCGAGGAGGAGGCCGGACACATGCTCGAGAGGCTGCTCAGCGGACCCGAAGGCCTTGCAAGCGCGGGGAAGCACAGGAATGGATTCACGTGGGTCCTAGACACGAACGTCGCGCGCGAGGCGTGTTTGGTCCTCGGCGCAGACGAGGTCTTGGGCGCCGAGAGAGCGCCTTCGTCAGCAGCGGCGGCGGCGACGAGGCCCATCCTCACGTCGTCGTGTCCCGGCTGGGTGTGCTATGCTGAGAAGACGCACCCGTACGTGCTCCCGCATTTGTCACGTGTCAAGTCGCCTCAGGCGCTGATGGGCACGTTGCTCAAGACCACTCTCAGCAAGAAACTCGGGATCCCGCCGAGCAGGATCTGGCATCTGGCCGTCATGCCATGTTTCGACAAGAAACTCGAGGCGAGCCGCGAGGAGCTCACCGACTCAGTCTGGGCGGGAGACGGGCTTCCGGGCAGGGGCGTTCGCGACGTCGATTGCGTCATCACAAGCAAGGAGGTCCTCATGCTGGCGGAATCAAGGGGCTTGAATTTCTTTGACGTCCCCCGGAGCAAGCTTCAACACCAGCGTCCACTTTTTCCCGACGCGCGCCTGGCGAGCTTCCTCTTCCCCGGCCACGGCGCCCACCGCTCGTCCCGGGCGGCCGGAACGTCCGGCGGCAACCTCTACTTCACCCTCCAATCCGTGGCCTCCAAGCATCCCAATTCCCAGATCCAAGTCGTTCGCGGACGCAACGCCGACGTCGTCGAGTTCATCGTTGCCTCTTCCGCCGGAGACCCGATATTCAAAGCCGCCAGATACTATGGATTCCGCAACATTCAAAACCTGGTACGCAAGTTGAAGCCGGCACGGCCGTCCCGCATGCCCGGCGGCAAGGCATTCGGCGCCGCCAGGCGGCCGGCCGGCAAGTCTGCCGGACTTGAGTATGCCTATGTCGAAGTCATGGCTTGCCCCGGTGGCTGCACTAACGGTGGTGGACAGATTAAGGTCGATGACCCCATCATCGTCGAGCGCAAGGGCTACGAGGTCAAGCCGGGGCCCGAGGAGCAGAAGTACTTTTTGGCCGAGGTTGACGAGGCGTACTTCTCGGCGGAGGACTCGGACGGCGAGGACGCTGTGTCCCTGAACGGAGACGCTGGAAGAGATGTTGTTGATGGAATTTCGCCTTCTTATATTCGGAACACCCTGGCGCATTGGGCGGACATTACTGGCATTGACCTCGGTAGACTGGCGCTCACCACGTATCGCGAAGTGGTCAGCGACGTGGGCAAGGACAAGGTGAGCGAGACGGAACGCGTTGTCCAGCTGGCGGGCAAGATTGGTGGGGGCTGGTAACTTTCATGTCGATAGGATAGTAGTAATTCAGCCCTCATTGGTGCCTCGTTTGGCGAAGCCGAAACCTCTTCCACTCCCATCCGGTCCGCGTGGCGCTCGCATGGCCTGTTTGGGCTGGTCCTCGTCCCTCGGCGTTGACCGGCCAGACTGCGGACCGGAGTCGCCCCCCCGCTTCTGCAACCCGAAGCCGCCCCCTCGGGGCGCGTAGCCGGGGTCGTAGAGCTCGCGGCCGCTCTCGGAACGAACGGCGTCGGATCTACTGCTGCCGGGCCGTCTATAGTCCTCTTGTCGACTCGAGTGGTTTCCTCGGTGTCCGCCGCCACGACCGCGTCCCCTACCGCGGCCGCGCCCCCCTCCTCCTCTCTCGTTCTCGCCACCTCTGGGAGGGGTCGTCGTCCCGGGGCTTGAAGCACCAGACGAGGGGTTTGACTCGCCAAAGATCTTGGCACGTGCCTCCTCATAGCGCCGCTGCTTCTCCTCGAGTTCTCGCTGCTGCTTGGCACGGATCTCCTCGGGGGTGGGCTGGGGCTTCGCGTCGGCGCGCTGGTCGTCGGTGTCGTCGTCGGCGAGCGAGAGGTGAGAGAGCAGGCCGGTGACGGGGTCGCGGCGAGCGATGGTCCGGGGCGCAGGCTTACGGCTGAGAACCTTGACCTGGGGCTTGAAGCCCGTGGCGAGGGGCACCGAGGGTTGGGCTTCGAGGAAGGTCAGAGGCGTGGGGGAATCGCTGTGGCAGTTGGGAGTGTCAGCAAGTGCTCCTAATGGCAGGCTCGACTCGAAATAGGAATTGCGTCGAGCTGCTGGAGGGAGACCGGGGCATCCTCAATGAACGTACGCTGATTCCCAGAGCTTGCGATTCGACTCGGCGTGCTGGGCAAGGCGCTCTGCTTTGCTCATCGGTGCCTGCGGCTCAGGCTCAGGCTGCAATAGTGCCCCGCCATCCAGCTTGTCGGCTGCTGACTCCCAATCATCGTCCTCCCAGGCATCAGGAACAGGGGCGTTCTTGACCATTTTGTTTAGATGCTTCAGTCAGACCAACTGTTGGGCTTGGTGAGTAGGCTAGTTGGCAGCTGTGTCGGATATTTGTTTTCCAAAAGTTAAGGGAAGTAAGTAAGCCGGCACCCCCCCCCAAAAGGTGCTTTGCTTGGAAGAGGTTAGAAAGGGAGGAGTGTGCTGTGACCTTCACGGGGCGAGCGGCTGGGATAACTGATGTGGGAGCATTGGAGGCTTTGAGGAGGTGAACGCAACCCAAAGTTGGAGTTTGATCAGGCCTGAAGGACGTCGGTTGTTCACAATTGTACAATGAAAGAAGAAGAAAAAAAAGGTGGAATGAATTGAAGTTAATGGACCCGACCCCTAGCTGATTATGCCTGGACAAGAGTGTTCCGCTAAGAAAGCCATTTTTATTCTATTTTACCTCCCCTCAGCTGGCAAGCTGGACCTTGAAACTACTTTCAACTGGCAGCACTCCTCCCACAGAGCCGAAGTACTAACAGATTCTCATTTGTGGGCCTGTGTGGAGGGGCACCAGGGGTCAGCAGGTGCATCGGATCTTGGAAACACCCTTGGGGATGGTGGGGTTGCCCAGACCGGGTGACAACCTACCTACCAGACGACATTCCGCCCTTCACACACACGTTGCCCAGCTCACTGCATAAGCAGGATTGCCATCAGACAGCCATCCTCACTTTGATTCTTCCAATCTTCTTGCTAAACATCTCGACACTTATCGATGCTTTTGAGCCCTTTTCCTAAATCTTCAATCTCGCTTGTTGTGATCTCTTGACACGCCCCCAATTCCCGTCATTCATTATTCTGGCGCAAAGTGAGCAACTTGTAAGCAGACACGTACAACCCTTCGGATTGTTTTTACAAGCGCTTGACGTGACTACAGGAAATCTATCGCACCTCCCATTTCTCGTATTAAGAAATCATATAAAATGGCAGCCGGTTCCGCCAAACTTCAAACACCCGGCTCCGAGGCCGGAGGCGGCGCCGCCGACGATTTTAAGACGCCCAGCTGGAACAACAAGAAGGCCAGAGACGAGTTTGAATCCTTCAAGGCGAAACTCCTCGACCAGCGCTTCGACCCGAGTAAGTTGCGTCAGTAGTTGTTTCGCGCCTTCTCTCTGGGAAGCTCGACACATAGACTTGGCGGTCCTTCGTCTTGGGCGATTCGCCGTCGCGTGAAAGGCATGGCCGCCGTGCGCAGATGTGGGACGCATGCTAAAAAGACGTCGTTTCCAGAGCACTTCCACGATCCTTTGCTCCCCAGAAATGGCTCTGATCCCCGAAATAAGCCCAGGTGGACGCCGGAGATTGAGGGAAGGATCGACCAGATCATCACTCAGTACAAAGCCCGAAGTTGAGAGGTTGGCCGTCACCTCCCACGGACGGGCAACTCTGTATTCTAGACGCAACAAGCTTCCATATGTATCAATTATATGGTTCAGTTTGACGAACTGCATACAGGCTTTGTGCGTGGGCATTTTGTTTCGGGTTACCGTCTTTTGTTGTTGGACATCTCCTTTGAAGTTCTCAAGTCTCGGTCGAGAGAGGACGTTTCATCGGGGCGTTTTCTTTTCTCGATCTCAAGACCGGTGGAATGAAACCGACGCAACAACACCCGCATTGTTTGGTTAGCAGACCCGACTCTTTTTTTTTTTGAATTCGCGGCCTAGTGGCCTAGTGAGTGCTGTGGTTCTCCCAGGAGGCTTGTGGAGCTTTCGGTGAATGGGGGTCGCAGTCACGCGGAAACGGTCATTCACCTCACCCACCTAACCATATGATCTCTCTATATGCCGTCATTTCTCTACTGTACAGCGTCAAAAAGACCGAACCACTCCCGTATTTCATCTGAGCCTGGTCGTCCGTCTCGAAGCTGATAGACATCACTTGTATGAGTTGTTCACATCGAGATCAGCCTCTCTAGTGCTTGACCTATATCTTAACTTCTCACTACTCTTCTTCCCCTCGTTCTTCTTTTCTCTGAAAGTCTACACACAGGCCATTGCAGTCGCATCGAATATTCTACTTCAGAGAGAAGTATCGATAGTCTGCTCTCACGGGTCATTCTTAGTCTTCAATACTTCGTCATATTTACTCATCCCTCACCTACCTCAACAGCGCCGGACGCCTTCCCAAACCTGTCGCGTTTAGCCGTTCCTGACACGCCACCATACCACCTCACCTCAGAACAACATTTAAATCTCAGAAACATGACCTCAAACAAAGAAGACCAAGAGTCCGTCAGGAAAGCTCCCCCCGCGGGTCATCGCCCCTCGACGACAGCGGCATCCACCGCCTTGCCGCTCGAGGTTCGCAGTAGGATCCCACAAACGATCATCCACATCCAGCTCTACAACTGACCTCTCGAATAGAACAGATCACCACCGCTCTGCGCCCCTACCGCCCTTCCGACATACTCATCTTCCCGCCATCGCCTCTGGCTGCGGACATCACCATCGTCAGGATGGCGCGAGAGGCCGCGTTCCTCCCGAGTCCTAGACTCCGCCACAACATCCCGCAGCAACGACAGTTATCCATACGACCGAAGCCCTCGCCCCTCGCCGCGGCGCAGAAGCGCCCCAGAATCCTGCTTTCAACCAAGAACTTCAAGTGGGTCAAGACCTGCGACGCCCTCTGGGTCAAGGTGCCCGCGGCGTCGAAAAAGCAGAGGGTCGTCCTCAAGATGAAGGGAAAGAAGGTTCGCACACCGAGGGTCTAGGCACGAAGACGCCATTGACTAGCGAGATACAAATCATGACGGAGAAGAATTATAGGCGCGTTTGGAAGATACGAAGCGTGTGAACTGGGCATCAGCTTTCTCCCTGTCGGTGAGCATCGGCATGGTACGGTTCATTGAAGGTGTGGCGGTTTGGAATTACTAGCATAGACGCAAGCGGATGGATACCAAGTATAGCGATTTGGTTTCTAAACAACGTGTATACAGTTCAACCTACAGCCGTGAGTCCTCAGTAGTGATGCGGGTTTTGGATCAGGCACCAGAGGGGAAACAGGGCCTCTGTGACATGTAGTCAGCGAGACAGTGATCAGTATAACCGGCGCATAAAGGCTGATCTTTGCGAAGGTGTCGGCTTTTTACTCCAAGCCGAGAAGTGTTTTGGCCACTTTGAGATGCAAAGAAGGCACATAGACGGAGTATCCCGCTATGTCATTCTACTCCCATACCGGGCTTCTCTTCGTGAAGGTAAGTGGCTTCGTCAGCGAATGTACGAAGAACGTAACCTTCTAGGAATTTGTGATGTCGTAACCAAAACTAACCCGGTCTTTCACAGATGCCTGCTGGGTAACGGGGTGAATGTTGGCCGAGATAGAGATCGGAATGTGATGCCGTCTCTAAGCAGGTATAATTCATCCGGGCGGCACAGGAGACACGGCAGATATGCGACTTGTCGGACCGGACCAGACTCATGTTATATCATCGCTCGATGAGCAACGACGGACATACAGTGAGAGTCATTCAACACCATAAGGTCAAGACTGCAGTCAGTCGCACCCTTGTCAGGTCAGCACTTCGCCACCTGGCAGCGGTATACGGCAAAACGCACGTAGGGAACAAGCCTCCCCCCTCCCCCCCGCGCGGCGGAACGCGAACAACATCGGGCTTGCATGTGTACACATGACGGCTCCGGGGCCGGCAGACGACAGCCGACGAAGGGAAACAAGCCCCTCAGCCACCACTGAGGGACGTGTCGATGTTGTCGATGTTGTCAGTGTTACTCAGCTTCTGAGATCTCGACTGTAACATAAGAGAGCGTCCTCCCTCTTCCCGATTACCAACGTGCCGTCGAGCGTCTATGTGGGAAGCGGGGTCTACCGGATGCACGAAGGGTCGTACGAAAAGCACGTAGGTTCTTCGGCATGTGGCCTCCGAATTGGAGAGGGGGGCAGCGGAGAGAGAACTCGGGCCCAGAGATTGGACAGGCCACTTGAATTCTGCCGGGGGATGCCCGGGGTTGGAGAGATGCAGATCCGGCGGTTCGGGTCGAGCATTCTTCGGACGAGGACTGCTCCGGGTTGGGGATGCGAAACGCCGACGAGAGACAGTCTATCTGCTTTGTCGCATACCATTGAGTCGAGGGGCAAAAAACCTAGGAGGGCATATGAGAACGGGACGAGGTATCTATGTACATCATCTCGCGGTCGTCTGACATGAACATGGATCGGTCGCCAAACGTTTTCCCAAGGGCATGTCTCAGCTGCAGCGATTCTTGTATATCTAGATGAGCGCCCGAGCAGCTGGCAGCTGTGGCAGAACGTGAAATCGGTCATCGCATCGGTTGCGCGGGATCACGCGCGAGCTCAATGACTCGTAGACGTAAAACAGCCATGTCTCGAACGCTGGGCAACGTCGATCCGGACGGGGAACAGAGTTGGAGATGCCACGTTGGAGAGAGAGGACGAGGGAGGAAGGGCAATTGACGTAGGAGATCCCACCAGCTACGTAGTAGCGGGACGGTTTCCCCACTCAGGGATGAACGGCGGGGAAATATTGGCAGGCATCGTTTGACTTGAGGTTATCTTGCACCACCTATGCGTGTGGTGTCTAAGTCGTGGGAGGGCTTTCGCCTTATTTGGCGGAATGAACGACATGGCTCGGGCAATGGCGCGGAAAAGTTGAGATTCAAAAGACGGTTTAGGGGAATCCGAGTGTGGTTCCACCGAGTGTACCCATACCAGTACAATTGGTGTGTGTGTGCGCGTGTATAAAGTGTTGCATAGAGAGGCCATGCCATGAAGAACCAAAGCCCTGGACAAGGGCAGTGGACCGTATCGAGATGAGCGAGGAGTGAGGGCGCGACGCCGGCCAATGCCTATGGCAGTTGCTTGTGAGTGTGCACGTTTGCACTGCATTGATGCGTATAAGCTGACATTTGGGGCAACTGAAGGAAGGGGGAGGTTGTGAGCTGGGGCTGTCTCGAGACATTCCAGGCCTTGACAGTGTCTTCGTTCGCAGAGTCCTATGTGTTTAGTGTGAGCAGGATTGGGGGTCGTGGATGGGACTGGCCAGAGCAGCAGAGCAGCAGAGCAGCAGAGCCCCCTTCTTGGCCCGGCGAGGGAATCAAACCTTCTTGCAGGCGTAGCCCCCTCCGTGCGTGTTCAGCCAATGCTTCAATCGTCTATCCAACCCACCCATGCCCCCCGCGGCTTGGACGCCCATGTCAATAGCGGGGGTCGACGGTTACCCGAAGGGGATCCCTCAAGTCGGCGGTCTCGGAGGGAAGCTGGTAAGCACGCATCCCACAACATCAAGCCTGGCCAGAGCTAGCCGACGCCATCTCCCATGTGCCCGTTGTCAGTGCCTCGCACAGTTGCATATTGCAAGAAACGGAATGGATGAATCCATGGTGGTCTGCGTCGCCCGTGTCTCTCAGCCGCCGTGGCAAGGTCTTGGATATTGGCAGGGTGGTTGCGGCCAGAACCTCGCTCAAACCGGGAGGGCGCTGAACGCCGAACATTCCTGCAGAGGCCTTCCCAGTTGGTTCTAGAAGGTCGTCTGGAATAACACTCCCCTGCAAGCTGGGCAAAGCCTTCCTACCTACATGCATAGTAAGTATGTGTGTAGGTAGGCAGCCGAGCGGGGAAGAGATGTGATGGAGGCCTAGACTGTTCCAACCTCTTGAACGGTTCGGCTTCAAGCGCGACGTCGACAGTATCGTTAGGAGAGCTGTATCCGTACGTGTGGAAAGAGAAGCAGAGATTTCGAACATCAAACCATGGGTCATGACTACCTAGGTACTTTACTGGTCCTTTGGCACGAGGCTTTCGCGAAAGGCCGGCGGGGGCAGCGAGGGGTTCAATTGTTGGGTACTGCAGACACAGTAGAGGCAGGGGTTGCGGTGGTACTGGCGTGGGCTTTTGTTTGCAGATGAGGTGCGAGTGGGACATTTGCAGCCTTTGCATGTATGTATCTTTCATGGTGGGCAGACAAGTCACCCAGCCGCCTTTTCGCTCTCACCTTTGCCTACCTCCTTAGCTACCTTTGGCTGGCCGTGTGGATGGAGCTCGGTATTGATTAGTGGAATGTAAGCCACCCACCCAGAGCACGATGGAAGTCTCAAAACCAAGCCCTAAAACGGCATTCCGGGCTAAATACGGAGACAGTACTAGAATGCCCATACATCATCCACTCATTTTAGACTTCGTCTTACACAGACTGACGACACCGGGCTGATAGCGCATACCTCGGAAGGCGACGGTGGCCTTTGACCGAGGCACCTGCTCTACTTTCCCTGCACTCTATCCGTACTGCAGAAGAAAAAGAAGAAGGGAAGTACCTTCATTTTCTTTCGTGGGGGTTTCTTTGGCCGCCGGCACTGGCCGATACACCACACTGACGGGCCCGATAGCTGTCTTGGATTGAGAGTCGATAACTCTGTAAAGCCCTGGACTTGTTGGTCAACCTGAAGCTCCCTAGGTCGGACTGTCTGGACTTTCAGTTTGTTTTACCACCGCTCCCGTCAAGGCAACGTTATCACCTATACCTACCAAACATTGTCATGGGGGGAACAACACATGAAGATGCCGGCCGGGATCGAATAGGATTGAATGTCCATGTCAACCATTTGTTTCTTTTGGTACCCGCTGCCTCCAGAGAACAGGGGCCTGTTTTCCTACACGTGTACCTCTTACCTCACTCCGCTTCGTCCGTCCCTACGGCCTCCTCACTCATTCATTGCCCACACTTTTTCCTCCTCATACCTAGTGTACTATACCTGTACTACTCACGCGCATCTCACCTCGCCCTCGCCCTGACCAACCAGTCAGGGCTTACTTCACTTGCCAACCAACACCTCATATCAACTCGACTCAACTCACTGGCGATTCCTTTACGACTGTGACGTCTTACGCTTGATCCCACTTTCACTCGACCGACCCACCCCGAACCCGCTTTTTCCCAGGTTCCCAACAACGGAATCGGGCCCTACTCCTCATGAACCTTCCGCCTTCGGTGCCACTTTCACGATCCGCCCTCTGTAACAGCCGCATTCTCACTGGCCGGGGGTTCATCAACACATCACCGATTCCCTGCCATATGTTTGGGTCTTAGACCAGTCCATTGTCATCGATTGGAGTACTGCGCTGTCGCCCCCGCCCCACTCTGACACAGCGCCAGACATACCCATACCTACCTACCTACTTGCAGCAGGCACGGTACTCTGTAGGTAGGTACACCTCCACAAGGATCCCGAACGTTAGCGCAGTGAATTGCCCCACTTGTCAAGGGCAAGAGTCAATACCTTTTCTAATACTAATTTCCTATACTAAATTAAGTATAGATACTAATAGTAAAGTTATGACGAAGTGCCTCCTACTAATTTCCTAGATACGTATGACGTACCTACCCTTTTGCCTACCCCTTTACCTACCCTTTTACCTACCTTTTTGCCTACCCTTTTACCTACCCTTTTAATTACCCTTTTATAATACTACACAAATTATTACTAGCCTATTATTATAGTAAATATACCTCCTCCTTTAAGTATTAACCTTATTACCCCTTTACTATTAACGCCTTTAAAACAAAGTTCTAACCTATTAAAGGAGTAGTAAATTAAGATTTCAGGCCTTTAAAAATACCTCTATTAGATATATACTAAAATTATAAAAAACATACCTTTTTTATATTACTAAGTCTAATAAGCCTACTTTAATACTCTCCCCCTTATGCTATAGAAAAATAAGTATTATAAGGCCCTTATTTTAGCCCCTTAGAAATAATATCTCTAAGAGTAGCTCCTAAAAGATTAAAGTTATTATTTTATCCCTTAGTATAATTTCCTATACTTTCTACTGCCTAAATTTTTAAACTTTAAGACTACCTTTATCTTAACTACCTTATAGTTACTTAGGTATTTATAGACTATTCAACGAAAATATATTTTTTTAAATACTACTAGTAAGAGTAACTACTTTACCTTTACTTATTAAAACCTTTAACTTTAGCCTTATCTAAAGGATTAAAAAAATATAATTTTCTTTAATAAAATATAAATAAATATTAACTTTATATAAAAGTAGTAAGTAACTTATTACTACTTAGAGGATTTAAACTTCTTTACCTTCTTATAGTAAAAACACTTAGAGGTTATAACAGGGCATAAGATCGGATATCAAAGATAAGGATAAGATAAGGTAGATGAGACGAGATAAGGGCGAGTAATGTGTATAGGTAGAAAGGTTGTATCTGTATTAATTAATAATGATATATCTAAGGTAAAGGATAGTGAAATCCTCTTTATTATATACTTTTGCCTAAGTAAAGGAATCTGTAAGTTATCTCGGAATTACTATAAGTTATTGGTATTGCTAATGGTTTATTGTAATTATCCTATAGTGGATATTTTATGGTATTGGCTAGTAATCTTAATGCTGACTAGTAGAGACTAGTTACCCTAGTCTACCTAGTACAAAACAAGATTCTAGCCCTATACTATAGATAAAATAGTAAAATAATATACCAAAGTATAGCTTATAATGTAGAAATTCCAAATATAGAAACCGTATTCTTATATCTCTTCTCGTTATTAAGATATATACACTTAAGCATAAGGGTATTTATATATAAGCTCCTTTTATTCTTAGTGTAGTTAGTTAAGATACTATTTAAGGTAAAAAGACTAAGAATAAAAGGAGCTTATATATAAATACCCGTATGCTTAATCGCATATATCTTTATAACGGGAAGAGATATAAGAATACGGTTTCCATATTTGGAATCTCTGCATTATAAGCTATATTTTGGTATATCNTCCTCCTCCTCCTCCTCCTCCTCCTCCTCCTCGACCCCCTCGAGCCTCGACTCTTCCACCGCGCGCCACTGCTTGATTCTCGTTGGACCATCCGTACCCGCCGTCACCGACACATCACGACTCCTCTTTACCTTACAGGATCCTTCACGCGCTACCGCGGCCATCTGCTGCAGGCTCTGATCTTGTGTCATTGACCCAGTCGAGTTGTTCAACCGCCCACCCCCCTCCCCCTTCTTCCGTCTGCGGCATCTCGTCACTGCACGCCCCCCTTCGCGCCCCATCCCCCTGCTGCTCTGCCCCTCCCCTCGTCCAGCCTGCCGACTACGAATACTCACCTATTCGTACCTGGGTACGAATACAGACTTGATATCCATCTGCCTCCTGCCGGCGAATAGCAGCTCCTCGCTATTGTGCCCACCTGTTCAACCCACCCCAGCAACCCCAGACCAAACTTTCGGGAGAGCACATCAGCTTCCTACAAACCTTCCATTTTCCTTGCCGCCGTCAGAGCTTAACCTCAGCCTGAGGTCCTCTTCCCGGCTCACTTACACTATATCCACCACAAACACCCATTCTGTTCTCTCTCCGAAACAATATAACGTCCTCCCGCCCTCACAACTGCCGGTCCCCTCTCTCCTTTTTCTCCCCAGGCGACTTGTCTCTGCAGCTTGTGGGCAGCTTGACTTTCTCCTCTTCCTCTCTCCCTCTCTATCTATCTCTCTCCCTCTCTCTCTCTTACGCACACACACACACGCACACACACACGCACGCACTCACGAGTCAGAGTCATTCAGTTGACTGGACATATCTCTCTCCTCTCGCACACACTCGCTACTACCTCGCACCCTTTCTCCGTATCTTCTTCGCCCTCAAGTCACCACCATGCCTGCCAACAGACCCAAGTTGGCCCAACTGGCCACGCCTGTTACCAGCACCTTTCCTTCCGAGACCATCTTCTCGGCCTCAACTCCGCTCTCGGCCAGGCCCATGTCCTGCCGGGACCTCCCCATCAAGACGCCCATCAGCCCGCCCACGGCCTACACGGATTTCCTGAAGCACATGTCCCTCAACTCCCCAGCCGCCTTCAAACCTTCGACATCGGGGGAAACCACGCCCGAGTCCACGCCCGAGTCCACGCCCAAGTCCACGCCAGACTCGCTGCCCTCGACGGCAACCAGCGAGCAGACAGACGTCTCCTGCAAGTGTGAACATGAGCACGAGCACAAGGCCCCGGCCACCGCGCCGGCTATCCCACCAAGCCCGTTCACACAACTGCCAATGTCGGCGCCTCCCACCGGCGCAAACTCCTTCCCGAGCCTCAAGATCCCGCCCTCGCCGGCGGTATCCCATGTGGACTCGCCCATGAGCGCGCGGTCACCCTTCAGCGCCAGATCCTTCCACTCGGTGTTCGACTGGGACGCGGCCCTCAAGGCCAAGAGGCTGAATGACGCCAAGAAGCCATCGAGGACGAGCGTACGTCACATCCGCGAGGTCGTCACGCGGACCGTAACTTACACGCCGAGGATGAACCCCGCGCCAAAGGGCAAGAGGAGAAAGGTGGAATGAATCCGCGGACCGGAAGCAAGCGATTCGACTCTTTATATCAAACCGACACCTAACACGGCTATTCGGCTTTTTTATTATTTTACATTCGCCGATGTTTATTTTCTTCTACCACAACCGTTATCATCGCCATTCATCATCATCATCATCATCACCACCATCTCCTCGAGCTAACATCCAACATCCAACACCCAACACCCAACACCCAACACCCAACACCCAACACCCAACACCCAACACCCAACACCCAACACCCAACACCCAACACCCAACACCC
>PUHP01000171.1:0-16860 GCA_006783085.1 Colletotrichum shisoi | reverse complement strand
CCCCCCCCCAGTCACCTCACTTTGCTAAGCGCCTGTCCTCAGCGGCGCCCGGGGCGTGATTGGCCGGAACCGGGGACCAGGGGGGCCGCGGTGTCCCGGTTCCCGTCAGAACCATCACCAACGGCGAGTGAGGAGGAACCAGATTGGTCGGCTGGTTAAGCGCCGGCGTGCTTGTGTGGGCCAGGCGAAGCGTTGTAACTTTGTTTCTTGACCCTTGATGCAGAGTCACCCGTCGCAAAAGTTGCAAGTCGAGTCACTTGGCCAGCGCCGTCCCGTCTTTTTTTCTTTCCTTTTCCTACTCTTTGTTTCTTCTCGGTTCAGTAGCCGGGATGTGTGTCCTTGCGAAGAGACGTGCGGCAAGAAGGCATGTTGTTGAGCAGGCTTGAGAGAAGGGCAATGCCCGTCATTCTCAGTCCCGGATGGATGTCCTCTGCTGATGGTGCGTCTCATGCTGGTTGGTTGCCGTGTCCACTTCTCGCATCTCTGATCTGGCGGTGAAGGGATTCAAGAGAGCCATCAAACGGCACTACATACGGCATCCTCGTCCCGTACGTTAGCTGCTGCTTGTGACGCGTGTCTAGGCCATAACCCATTAGCCCAAGCAGGCACTAAACCAAACTGCTAAACCAACCGTAAGTGTGATGACCCTCGCCAAAAGTGCAGCAGCCATAGTACAAGAGGAATAACAGAAAACACTGCAATCCAACGTTTGATGAGGTAGCACCAAGCCCCGTTCTGCTTCGTCCAGTACAATGCCGCCAGCTTCTGCCCAACCTCCTCTGGGCTTTTCCAAAGTTCCATATCCTGATTGGTTCTGCATGGTTGGCTGCATGGTATCCAAAAAAATCTCCGGCCCAAAACAGAACCCTGCTGTCCCAGAGTTGCTTCTGGCTGGATGGCTCCAAATCTGATGCCAGATTTAGCATGTCCCCGCGCCTCTAATTCGGATCCCTGGCCGTCCTGAAACGAAAGCCAAGGCACTCGACAGATTGTCAAATGATCGGATTGAAACAGTACCTCGAGACTGCCAATCATGTACAAGAGCTATCCGTCTCTTGTGACCAAGTGCTGTGATCCCTTGGCCGGTGATCTCAACCAGATCCCAGGGGCGGCTTTCAGGGGCAGCTCCGCCGTTTCAAAGTCTTCCATCATCCTTCCAAGGCCGGGTTTCCATGCGGGTTGAGGGGATTGAAGATGACGTCCTATTTTTGGCAACACTCAACGTCGTTTTTCGGCTCTCTGCCTGTGAGTACGGTGAGTGAGTGAGTGAGAGAGAGCTGGTCTGATCCTAGTGTTGAGGTACCGGCCGCCGCGGGGAGCTTCAGAGTCGAGAAAACCCGGATTCGAAGCGCTGCTGCCCTTCCCATCCTGGCAAAGCGAAGCGCCAGATCGCAGTAATCTCCGCTTCTCGTAGCACCACGCGGAATCCCGAAATGATCTTCCTGGAATTGAACCTGGATATCTCAGGCTGTCCGAGTAGTATGAGGTCAACACGAGCCCTCAATCAACTTCTCTGACTTCTTTGGCCACAGCGTTGCAGAGAACCACCTTGACGCCTGCTCCCGTCAGGACATGGATCCACAATCGCTGCGTGTCGCTGAGCCGGTCGTTGGCGCTCTTGACCTCAGCGAACATGCATTCCTTTTCTGGCTCCGTCCGCCAGAGTATCAGGTCCGGCAGGCCTCTGCCCCGCTGCCGGTACTCCTGTGCCATCACCTTGCAGAGGGCCGCCAGTGCGCCTCCGTTGAAGCAGCCGACGAGTTCCACAAGATCCTCAATATCGTAGTCCCAGTTCAGGCCGATGACACAAGTGCGCCGTTCGCGCTCTCTAGTGTCAATCTCGCGGAGGATTCTCTCCGCACCGCCGTTTGCGATATCGACCAGCCGATGGTTGATCTCGGACATGCGAGTCGGGTAAAATGAATCGGTGTGCAGGTCCAACGGACATGTCTGATACGCCGTCTGGAACACATTCGGGATGTACAGAAACAGAATGTCGTAGAAGAGATAGGCGAACAAAGTGCGGACAATGCCCCCCTCGGCATGGTAGCCCTTGTATCCCTGGTCGCGATACCAGCTCAAGCACATTTCTTCGACGCTGCATTCGCCGCCGGCTTCTAGCTCATCGACCCAGATGGTCTTGGTGCTAGCCTGGCGGCCGTTCTTGCCTTGCCGGTCATCTCTCTTCAATTGTATGCCCTCAACCGTATGCTCCACTGGCTTCTGAAGACGAACGTACCCAAAGTCATGCTGTAAACGACGAGGTATGCGGAGTTGTTTCTCGAGCTTGACGAGACGTTTTTGCAAATCGTAGTGGTAAATCAGATGGCAATCTTTGTCCTCGAGACCTGTTTCACACGTCGTCGCGGCGATTCGCTTCCAATGCTTCTTCTGAACGTCAGGGTCGACACACACCGCGTTGCCATCGAGTGCATGCATGTAATGCTCCTCGAGCAGAGCCTTGCGCTGATACCAACTGCCTCGTCGCGCTGGGTGGAACAGGTGCTGATCCAGAAGCTCCGTGAGAATGGCATGCTCGCGTTCGTGATCCTTCAGTCGCCCAAACACGGCTGCGGCTTTGTGGACGATGCGAGTGTATGAGTGAACCGGAGTAAACCTTCTTAGGTAGGCGCCCTCGCCCTCTTCATAAACTCTCCTTTCTTTTTCCTGTTCCTCGGCCAGAAGGACCTTCCACCGAGGGTAGACTCGATCGAAGATGTCCACAACCTTACGAAACCCTGCTTCGCCCGGAGATCCATTGAACTCGAGGATCTGGTCGACTTCAGCTTCCACTCGAAGTGCTGACTCGAATTCGAGCACATGTTTGCGCGTGGCGAATATATTAGTGCTTCGGCAGACGATATACTCGGGGTAGTTGCGGCGTGCGATGCTGGCAAGGATGATTGCCGTGAGTGACTTTTCGGTCCATTCCGTCGAGCGATAGAATACCAGGTGCACCCTCTCGAAAAGCTTGTACGTCAGCGGCGAAAGTCTGATGCATGGTCCAGTGATGTCCCTGATTTTGTCCAGGAAATGCTGCGTCTGATTCGACTCCTGCCGGTTGAGCGGTGGAGGTGTGTCGTGACCATGCCTCATCAGGCCTCGGGCAGTTTGGGATTCTCCGCTACCAGATCTATGAAGCCCATGCGCGAAGAGACCGGTCTGCTGGTGCCCTGTTCGGCAGAGCGCTTTTACCAGATCGGCCTTATTTCGCCCCTGGAACTTGGCCTCTTTAGCAAGATCTTTGAGCTCGTCCAGGCTTAGCAAGGAGGCAGCCTCCTCGATAGTAGTGATGTGCTCCTCCGAAGCATCGGCGAAGGTGAATGTGTCGCCTAGGCTGAACTCTTCCAGCTCAATGCCCTCGACTGGGTTGCTTTCCTTGGAGGCCTCAACCTCTGGAAGGTCTCTCGGTTTCTGGAGTGACTCGATGGCCGCCTCGGGGTCCGAGATATCACTGTAGTAACCCAGCCGGTCTTGACGATGCCAAGCTGATGTCTTGCGCAGAAACAGTCGAACGTAACTGGCAAGGTCATTAGCCGAGGATAGCAGGAATATTCAGACCCAACGTACAGATACTGGGCCTCATAGTCAAGGCTCTCCCACTGCTCGAAGGCGGTGCGTTCTTTGGCATCGAAGAGATGGGATTCATCAGCCAAGACGGTTTCCAACGCGAGGTTGAACGCATCCACGTAGATGGAGCTCTTGCCCCGGACCCATTGACGATTTGCCGTGACTGGTTTCTCCTCGTCGTCAGGAGCGCCGGCCTGGGAGCTCTTCATCAATTCGTACTCCTCAATCGCTTCCTTGTCCGCATGGATAGGCGGCAGAGTACTCTCGATGTCGGTTTGCCGGGTACTGAGACTGCCTTTGCCCTCTTCATCCGAGACATCGTTGACAGTAATTCCAGAGGTGTCGGCATCTTCGTCTGCTATTTTTAAATCACACTCATCGTCTTCACAGTCGCTATCCTGGATCTCGACCTTGACCTTCTTGGCGGGTCTTTCACCGAGAGGCGACGGTCTTGAAGGAGACCTCGACGGGGTGGGCGGCCTTGGGCGCGGCAGCCGCTGTACGAAGGCATCCATCATTGAGGCCAAAAGAGTCCGACATCGTAGAGGGATAACTCGTTGTGCTAGTGCACGGCAACCGGGGAGGTCAGTATAAGAAGTTTCGCCTTCGTGGCGTCAGAGATGGAGACGCGAAGAGGACAGGCGGCCGCAGGGGGGAAAGCGCATTTCGCAACGCGACGTCATGTGACCCCGCGTAGATGAGCTCGGCGAGCTTTGGCGGGCCTTTGAATCTTTGCGGGCAACCAGCGCCCCACGCTACGGACCTGCCTTCTTTGCTGTCGCAATCCATTGACACAAGAAACATTGACCGACAAGCTCTTCCTTATAAGCTTCCTTGTTGCACCGACTGACTCTACAGATCATTCCAGCCTGTTCCTTGCCGGATTTGCCGGATTGGTTTCTGCTTCCGCCCAAAGCCTTTGTGTATTGTGCCCGTCCCAGCGCGAACTTCACGGCCAGCAAGAACCAAGAACTTGCCAACGTATCGCAGTCAAGCCCACATTAGCTGCTCTCGCCCAAGCACCCTGCCCCAGTCAGCTGCTTAGTCGTTGATAGTATCTCTATATTTTTTGCATCAACCATCTATTTAGCTTGATTTTCTTCCCTCTTTCACAATGTCCAACCCAACTGCAACAGAACCGATCGAGCCGACCGCAGCCGACCCAACGACGCAAGAAACCACAGCACCGACTACGACGGCGACATCAGAACTCACGATGCCTCCCGTTCCCGCGACCGTGTCGGCCGATGCCGTCAGCCGCGACATTACCATGACTGACGCCGCCGCCGTCGAGCCGGCTTCGGTAGGGACTGCTGCGATTACACCTTCTGTTGTGGGGTCACGCTGACGCGATATTCACACAGTCTCCCGTCCCAATGCCGCAGGCAGCCCCAGGCGCCCCCAGCCCGGCGCCCGGCCGAACCGGTACGCCCAGCCGCAACCTCAACGGCGAGGCTGGCTCCCGCGCTGGCTCGGTTCACCCTGACCCGCACCCCGCGAACCTCCCCAACCAGGCGGTCGAGCACGGCGACACCGCCCGGAAGTACATCAACAACCACGTGAGCGCCGTCCTCCTCGAGGGAATGAAGATCATTGGCAAGAACCAGTAAGTATCACCAGCCCGACGGCGGGTTCGGCTTGTAAGGAGGGATCAAGGACCAAGGCTGACATGGTTGGTTCCAGGCCGAAGAATCCCCTCAAGGTCTTGGGCGACTTCCTGCTTGAAGAGTCCCGCAAGCGAGGCGAGTCCTCTGGCTAAAAGCCGCTGCAGCGAACACCGACATGACTTACATGTGGAAGAGGAACGCGGGCGGGAGCTTGAGCTCGGCTGGCTATCATACATGGCCGTTGGCGGCAAACACGCACTTTGGGCATTTTCAATGGCTTTAGGCTAGGCGTTCAGGAGGCAGAGAAAAAGTCGTTTCCCCCCCCAGTCCTTTTCGTGAGAGCATTGCGCCTCGGGAGGTCATGATGATGACGAAATTTGATACCACGCTTCTTCATAACTTTTTGATACCTCGTAAAAACCCCGCACAAAAAAAGACAGGAGGATGCTAGGCCGTTGCCGTGGGGAAGGAATTTCCTCTTCTTTTTTGGTATGGTTTGTCTACTTCTTTCAAGTGACATGTTGGGAAGAAAGCTTTTTTGGTGGGTGCTCCCTTCCTCCGCGGCTGAACCCGTGCGGCCACCGGGCCTAGGGAGCTGGCATCGGAGCTCTAAATGCACATTTCCTAATACCCCAACTCCATGACCAGAATCCACCGCGTCAGTGCGACGACCTTTTCCATTCGTGATAGCGACGTCCGGGCTGGCGCGCTTAAGAGACGATGGTGGAGGCGGTGGCGGACTCGTATCTCCAGGTGGGGGGGAGGACACCGACGGTCTTGTAGTAGCGGGCAAGACGGTGGATACGGGACTCGATGAGAATCAGGCGGAACTTGGAGTCCTTGTCCTTGCGGTTGCGCTCAAGGTGCTTGCGGACGGCAACAGCCTGTGTGATCTTGTGGTCAATACGCCGTCCTCCTCTTGAAGAATCCGGGTCAAGCGCTGCTGGGGAAAAGCGAACCCCCCAGAAAAACGAATTGTGACATACCTTCTTGATGAGCATGTACAGGTCCTCAGGGATATCGGGGGCAAGGCCTGTTCATCAATCTCTCTGTCAGCCTAGACCAAGCAGAGGCGCATTAAATGCGGTAAAAGAGCATTGCTCCTCGCGGACGAATATTGGGTATTCTCGACATCGTATGTGTCGCCGCTCGTCGTGTTCATCTGACTGGGGTCGTACCGCTGGACTTGAGGATGCGGAGAATGCGGTTGCCTGGAGCGAAGAAAACTTGTCAGTCGCACGATTCTTTCGAATTTCGAGCCACTACGGCCAGAGTATATGAATTCTGAGCTTACCGGTGACAACGCGGACCTGGGCAACACCGTGGGAGTCACGGAGGATGACACCGATCTGGGAAGGGGTGGCGCCCTTCTTGGCCAGCTTGCAGATCTGGTCAACGACCTGCTCGGGGGTGGTCTTGAGCCACGAAGGGGGGTTGCGCGAGTAGGGGACCGCAGAGGCGGAGATACCCTTTCCCTTGGAGTGAAGACGGCCCATTTTGACGGTGTTGGTGATTTGTTGTCGGCTGGAGACGAAGGGGGTCAGTCGGTCGCTGGTCGGCTTTGGAAAATGGGAGAGGGGGGAAAAGTTCACGATCGGGAAAAAGCGATATGTTGCGGGAGGCCCTGGGCTGGGCTCGGTCGACGGGCGGTGCGTGTGCGAGGCCGGCAAATCCTCGCTTAATTAGGGCACCTCAGCGCGCTGGAACGGCTGGTCTGGGACTGGTCGAGAAAATTTCGGGCGGCAGACCCGCTGGGGTGGATTGAGAGGCCCGTGCATACAAGCCTCCTGTCTGGTCCGTGCGGGTATTTGCTTACATCAAGCTCCGCGAGCTCGAAGATTTTCATTCCTTCCTCAACCTCATTCATCTCTCTGCAAACCGAGGGACAGAAGAGAGAGAGAAGATTGCGGCTTACAGGTATCGCTGCAGCGACCTCCATCTCTCTCTCTCTCTCTCTTCTGCGCCAGCTCCTCCAGGTAAGCTATTTCGTGTATACCATCAAAACCCCCCCCTCTCGCACCAAATGATGATCCTCCATTTACACTATTTTCTGGTACCTCTTATTTTAAAGCCTTCGGGCTTCATGAATGAACAGGACTTCTGATATTTGCACCATCCCAAATCGCATTGCTCGCTATTGTCTCTTGGATGAGAAGCTAACAATGCCCAAAGGTCGGACTTTTAATAACCAGACGATTCATATGTATGGAATCACGCGTCAAGCGATGCTGCAATTAAACTCCATGGAAGAGACTTGGCTGGAGGCAACGGACGATAGATCATGTAGCATATTGAATTCATCATTATTCGACACACCTTCTCCCACTATGGACGATCTTAGACTACAACAAGGCGCTTCCTCGTGCCGCTGTCCGCCTACCGCGTGAGAACTACTGCACGAACCGGCCTGTCAAACAGATCGGGGCGCGATGAGCAGTCCTGTCCTGTCATTAGGTCTACGGCGAAGCCAAAGGTTCCAGGTCAGTATCAAGTGTCAGAGAACGTTGCAAACTTCCTTTCCTTTATGCGATCTCGCCTGCTCAAAGGAGCATCCGCAAGTTGGCCTCGGCCGAGCGACTAGAAACACCCCCATAGATGGACTCGCCCGGCAGCCCGCGCGGAATTATGATACAGCATTTTTGGTTGGTTACAAGGCAGTCTGAAGATGACTAGCCTAGAATTTCTTTTTTCCGCCGAGCCCTGTCCCATTCAACAACGGTCACGTCTGTTTCCCCGAGCTACCCATCCCGAATACAATCACCAAGCGCCAACCTCAAAGTTCTCCTGCAAGATAGGTCAGTACGGCTGTACGTAAAAACAAGATGAATAGGTGATCCTTACCTCAGGGAAATAGGTCGTGACGACGGTTCTGTCCGCAAACTTGCGTCCCGCAAGCGCTTGAAGCGCTTTCTTGGCCGACTCGGTAGTCTCGAATCTGACAAAGATCTTGCCAACGCCGGCAGACTGTCTGCTGCCTCCCACTGGCCGAGGAATCTTGATGTCGAGAACGTTGCCAAACTTGGAGCACTCCTCCTGGACGTCTTCCTTGATTTCTGAGAGGTGTCAGTATGCATCCGATCTCTCGAGCAGGCAGCGTCTTTTTACCTTCATAATCGTCATTGTCCATCAGCTCCTCGGGCGTCACCATGTTGAAAAGCTGCAGGACACGGGTCTCCCCAGAGTCCGTTGAGGTTGTTCCAGCCAGCATAGACATGGCGGCGACGCCCATCTCCACTCCAGCAACTTGAGTGACGCCCACGCTAGCCTTCTGAACCCTGAGCTTCTTGTCGCCAAGGTCCATGCCGTTGAGGCCCTGGATGGCAACGTCCGTGGCCGCAGGGTCGACGTATTCGCAGAACGCAATTCCCTGTACGGTTGGTTAGTGTGGGTTTTGACAGCTATGCAATTTTGAAAATGAGATCTTACCCTAGACTCCTCTGTGCTTCTGTCGCGAACAAGGACAAACGCCTTGAGCTCGCCAAAGGACACCAACAGCTCCGAAACCTGCTCGTCCGAGAGGTAGGTGGGCAAGTTGGCAATGCTGAGCTTGCTTGGCGTATCGATAACGACGTTGGACACGACACCAGGCTCGTAAGGCACATCATCGACCACAGCCGGGACGATGTAATCCTTTGGCCGGCGGATCGACAGACCCTGATTGGCTGCTTCCCCGTTGGTGACATCGTCGGCTTCCATCGAGATTCCGTCAAGGGCCAGCGCGACGGTGGCTTCGGATGCGTTTCTGAACTCGACAACGGCAAACGAGTTGTCCTTGGATACCTGACAGCTAGTGCAGGGGTCGGTGCTCTCGATGATGTTCAGTCCGTTCAGCTGCAGGTTGAAGAAGCTTTGGATGCTTTCCTCGGTCGCCGAGGGGGGGAGGTTGTTGATGAGCAGTCGCTTGGCCTGGCGCGAGTTGCTCGGCTTCAGAGCCGCACTGTTGACCTGGCCGCCGGGCTGGTTCATGATGGCCTGGAGCTTGCTCGGGTCTATGGGCTGCTGGCGGGGAGCACCGGGCAGAGGGAACATGCCTGACAGCTTGGCTTGTTCAGCAGTGACATTCTCATAACCGGGGGGTTTGATGTCCCACTGAGTCAAACGTCGCTTGCGCTCCAGAACTGACGTGATGTCGGTCAGATCAGGCGTGGGTTCCCTCTTCTTGGGAGGCGGCGTCGCGCTCCGCTGGCGTTCGCGTCGGCCGAGCCCGGGGTCCTCGTTTCTGTCTCGTCCGCCTCGGCGTCGGTCGTCGTACGGGTCGCGGTCTCTCCGCGGGCGATCATCGTCGTCTCTCCTGGCATCGCGTCTGGAGGATCCACGGTCGCGATCCCATTCTCGTTCGCCTCCGCCACGTCTCTCGCGGCCAGAGTATCTGTCCTCTCGCTCACGCTCGCGATGGCTGCGGCTGGTCGCATAGCTGTCCTCGTCCTCGCGACGTCTGGAGCTTCGGTCGTAGGGCGAACGGGAACGTCTTCGGTCTCGGTGTCTGTCTCTATCGCCGCGTCTATCATCGCGATCTCTCTTTTGCCCCCTCTCTGTCAGCCGCTGCCTCGATAGGAAAGGCGTGGGATGGTATGCAAGACTTACCGGGTAGTCGCGAGATCCCTTTCCTCGACCTTCTTCCCGAAAGGCACATATTAGAACCAGGGGGCTAATGGATCGAGCATGTCATTGCGAATGGACTTACCGCGAGAATAGCCGTCGCCGTTCATGATTGCGAATGCTCGTGGCGTGGCAAGGCTAATAATCTAAGTTGATGGGCAATCGAGACTGGGTAGAGGGTGATTGCGATGGAGATGAGGACTGCCGCGTGAGGCAAAGGGCACAGGCGTCCTTTCCACTGGCGCGCGAGGCTGGAACTTTTTTCCCGGGAGAGGTCAAGCTCTGAAACCGCGGTTTGATTGGCCAAGAGCTCTGCGGAGAGTGGAGACTTGCCAAACCTCTGGGCCCGCTCGAGTGCCTCTCCGTTCGCGCTAAGGCAAATCCCAGTTTGTTTAGTCAGCATGGCAAGTAAGCAACTGCATCTGGACGTTTGGGACTTCCGCGTCTAACAACTCTTCTCTTCTCCACCAGGCTCACGACACGATGGACAGTCATGTCACGATATAACGACTCGACGTTGACTTCACTCGAACTTAGCTTCCTGCCCTCTACTGGGCGCTCGCGGGCACTTGTGTCCATTCTCAGGGTTTCCAGAAACGCGACAGTGAACCCTTGAGAATGGCGTGGACAAGCCACACGCTTCCCGTCACGCCCTCTTGACAAGTCTTTATCAGTCTCACTCCGTGGTTATCCACCGACTTAGCTTGGGCATCCAAGCGATTTCGCAACATCCACTTCTTAACTTTTGAGTGGATCTTCCATCGTTTCTGTTTCGATTGAGGAAAGGCACAGAATGATACTCCCTCGGCAGCAAATCAATCCCCTCCCGCCCCTCAGCCACCAGCGCGAGTGTCGTCTGCATAGAGCCCTACTCGTTTTCTCAAGCTATTCTTGAAGTAACCTCTGCACAGCAGGCGTCTATCTCTCAAACTGTCATTCTCCATGTCCCAAGATCCATATCATTGCGCCTCGAAAAGTATTTCGGCATTCCGTCAGCCACCGCACGTCTGAGCTTGGTCTGTGCAATGGGCATTCCCGGAGCTAGATCCATCCCTTCGCATTTTACTCGCTGCATCTCAAGTCAAGTTCATTACACCCAAGACTCATTGGTAGACGAGGTCTACTTCCATCTCGCACAAACTGTTCTGGGAGAGACTCAAGTGTCTGAAGGCTTTGGTTAGCCACTTGTTTCTCTTTTGCCAAAGGCCCGACACTGTGTTGTCCATAATTAGGATCCCGGACCGTGAACATCGGCAATACTGAGCCGCATCAACTCTACCAACTTACCAAAGATACACTCATGCCGTCAGCAATTTCAAACACGGTGTCTCGTTTTTTTTCTTCTAAATTAGGCCGCTCCGCCGTTGTGCCGAGTCCCGGCGTGGTCATGAAGGCCGCAGTCTGTCTCAAAGACCACCATTGACGTTCCAAGGGAGAACTGTCGTCTCTTGTCTCAATGTCTCGCTCGCAGCCCTGAGCCCTACAAGACATAGCCCGGTGCTTGGCACTAGTGCAACACCAGGACCGCAACATTGCTCTAGCGGTTGCATTGTCCGAATCCGACTTGCCTCAGTTGGGACGTCGCTCGTTTCCCAGTTCCACGGTTGGATGTTTGCTCTGCCAATCCTGCCGGCAACAGATTTCCTCCTGGGTTGTACGCACTTGGGGGGGAGGGGGACGTCGAAACTCCGACGTAGAGTTCCATAAACGGCAATCGTCTTCGACTGAGGTGGCCACAACACTAAAACGAGGGCACTCTGTCGTCAACAACATCGTCGACAGGTAGCCTAAGCCTGTCGCGGAGACGAATCTCACCTCTTGGACCGCCGGGCCGGAGTTGTGGCAAGCAGCCCCGCTCAGAGTCTCTCTTCTCGCGTGTCTCTCCCGCATCATCGACCGGGCGTCCGTTTAAGCAGAACGCCACCAAACACTGGTTGTTAGTGACGGGCCGAGCGCCTCCAAAGTCTCGATGGCAGCAAACATGCCTGGGATGCCAAGCCTTATCTACGTTCTGGGGGTTACCCTCGGCTCATCCTCTGCTTGTTTTTTGTTTTTGAAATAGGTTGACAGGAAGACACCATTTTGCCCTGTCCATCTGGTCTGTCGCACCGCCGATGATCTACCCCTTGCGTGGACAACTTGATTGCGACCGCGGGTTCTCTCACAGACCTGTTTGTATCGTACCGCCTGGGCCGGGTGTCGTTAAGTGAGGCATCACGTCATGTTGAACGCCACGGTTGCGACCTCTGCTCTCGATGGAAAGATAATGAATGATGGTGAGAGAGTTGTCACATTGACATTTACAATTACCCAAGTAGGCGCCAATCCGCCTCGGGGTTTTTCTGTTCTTCTTCTTCTTCTTCTTCTTCTTCTTCTTCTTCTTCTTCTTCTTCTTCTTCTTCTTCTTCTCCTCCTCCTCCCAGCGCTCGACTCGCCGGTCGCCTTGCAACAAAGCCTCCCCCATCGCAGATGCAGGAGGCACACGCCAGCAGGGCGACCAGAAACTCTCTTTCTCCCAACGACGTTGCCAAGGAGGCGGCGGTCGGTCCATCCAGACCCTAGGGGTTGAGCGTCCAGCTAACGGCTCTTGCATGCGTCCCTGAGCAGCTGCAGATATGCGGTCTCAGCTCCTGGGTCCGAGTTCCCTTCAAAGCCCTCCCCATCGCCGTGCCCGGGCCGACATGGACGACTGGGCGCCGTCAGCAATAAGTATTGTTCTACTCCCTTTGGTTTGTAATCTGTCCATCCTGTCCCCTCTGGCTGCCGTTCCTCTCTCTCGCTCTCACCATCTGTCGCCCCTGGCCCCGCGAGACTCGTGATTCAAACTGCACAGCCTGTCCAAGATGGTACGGTCATCGGTATTGGGGGTCGCCGCCTTGGCGGTCCTGGTGACGGCTCAGTCCTCGATCACGCCGATATCACCGACGCCGTTCCTCACGTCGACGCCTGCTCCTAGCTCGACTCCGGCGCCAACTGGGACAACGGATGTCAGGGCAGAAACATCAGCGACTGGGGCCACTTCTGCTTCCGCGGCGGAGACACACACCATTGCCGTTGGTGTTGTAAGTTTGTTGTGTCTTTGGCGTTTTCGGCATGAGCTCACCTCGCGTAGTCCGGGTACTCGTTCACGCCTTCGAAGACGGAGGCCAAGGTCGGCGATACCATCGAGTGGATCTTCTATCCCGACGCCCACTCTGTCATCCGCGCCGAGTTCGGCTTCCCCTGTACGCCGTACGAATATGTGGACATTGGCCGCCAGGGGTTCTACAGCGGCCCTCAGCCGGTCAAGGCCATCACTAATAACGTCAGTCGAAACGGCGTCAGGCTTGTCTGGATTTTCAACTAACACGCCGCAGATGCCGCGGTTTCAGGTTGTCGTCAACGACACCGAACCGATCTTCTTCTACTGCGGCGCCCCGGGGTCGTGCTATAAAGAGAAAATGATCGGGGTCGTCAACGAAGTGAGTCGGCACATGTCCCGGTTTTGAAGAAAAAGAAGGGGGAAAAAACCCCCGACGATGAGGGAACTCGCTAACAAGGGCCAGAACTCGACCAATACGCTGGCAAAGCAGCTCGAGGCGGCGCTCCCGTTGACCACGCAGATCCTCCCCGGCGAACCGCTCCCCGTCGAATCGGACGCGCCCAAGCCCACCAACGGCTCCGGCTCCGGGTCCTCGGACAACAACGGCGCCGTCATCAACAACAACTTCCACAATGCCCTGAGCGGCGGCCAGATCGCCGGCATCGTCATCGGGGCCGTCTCCTTCCTGCTGCTCGGCGGGCTCCTGGTCTACATGTGCGGGCGCCGCGGCGGGCTCAACCGCGCCTACCGACGAGCCTCGACCATGTACCAGACCCAGCCCCCGCCGCAGCTCCCTCCGCAGCGGCCCATCACGGAGATCAACTACACGGTGCAGCCCAAGAGCCCGGCGACGCAGGAGTGGAGGAACAGCCACTACAGCTCCTTCAGCGCCGCCCCGTACCGCGACGCCACCTCCGTCGGCCAGTTCTCGCCCTCGGTCAGCCCTCAGCCGACCGGTTTCGCGCACCCGCTGGGCGGCATGCACACGTACTTGTGAGTCGCTCGTGCCGTCCCGCCCTTTTCCCCCTTTTCCTCCGTTCCCCTTCTCCCTTGCCTCGCGCAGCACCGACTGACACCGACGCAGCGACCCCCGCATCTCCTCGATAGCACCGAGCTCCGTCTTCGAGGCCCCGGACAACCAATCCGCGGCGGCTCCCGCTCCGCTCAACGTCCCCGGCGCCTCGCCAGTCGAGCTGCCGTCGTTCAGCGATCCGGGCAACTCCCCGCTCCCGACGTACACGTCGCGGTTCTCTTTCATCGGGCAGGAGAGCGACTACCGGCCGACCAAGGATACGTAGCCCCGGTGGAGAGAATCAAGTGGGTGGGTGGAGGTCTGCCTGTATAATGAAGGGGCAAGGCGTTTATGGGTTGTTGATGTTAAGTTTGCATGTGGGCTTCTGGTTCAAGGACAGCAGTTGGACGTCGCCCTCGCTTAGTTCGAAGCGTTATGAAAACCACCTGTTTATTGCATCCTCGGCGTTTTGTGTATGGTGAACGGTCAGGTAGAAAAGCCTCGTTGCCTCGGACGCTAGCTAGAGGGCAATCAACCGTGCAAACACGCCAAGCCGCACCGAAAGGACCAAATGGAGTTGGCCAGATACAGCCTCGCTACCCGGGGAGGATGGACATTCACGAAATGCGTTCCCCGGAGATCTGATGGCGTGTTGAACGGCCTAAACGGCCCGGCGTAGGGCCGAGTGCGGGGCTCTCAACACCATCGCGAACTTGGAGTCTTAGCCAGTGTCAGCCTGTTGCTTGCAAAGAAAGAACCGGGAGCCTTCGTCCGCAAAGGACAACCGAAGTCTCGGGGAGATAGGAACTCAACCAAGCAACTGAAAGAGGCAGGAAGAAGACCCTCGTCCCTACTACACATTGCAGTCGTGGCTATACGGGTGTCCGTCCCATCGCGACTCGGTGAACTTGGAAATCCCTTTGCAGGTAGGTATGTATACCTGATCGCCAACGAACAACAACCTGGTGTGTCCAGGAAAAAATAGAGTTGGAAAAGGAAAGGGCGAATCGCCAAAAGGAAATGATCCCGGGGAGGATCGAACTCCCGACCCTTACGATGCATACGTACGTGAGATCACGTGATATAAGCATAAAGCTCTAACCAGCTGAGCTACGGGACCGCTTAGGATGATGCTAGTCCTACCGTCTGTTGCGCCTATACATGCGAAAAGCGGGCACTGACCATTCCTATTGGCGGACTGCGGACGGGAACGGGGTCGTGGGATGGGCCTGCCGGCTGGCGCCAGCCGCCACTCATAGAGGTAGGCAGGGAGGAGGATGGTTGTGATGCAGCGCAAAAGGTAATGTACTCACTCACTCAGTTCATGAACAGAACGAACTTTGGATTTTTTGCAGATTCAATACCCAGCAGACGCATGCCCTCCACCCGATGCCATTCGTTATCCCTCGGCTCATGAGCTACCCAACCGTACCGGCGTGAAACAGAAACAATAACAAAAAAAAAAAAAACTCCGTGCTACATCCGCAATGCATATACCATCCAGATGCCCTTCCCCCACTCTTGCACCAACATAACTGCCGGATACTCAGACATGTATAGCCTCTGCCCCCCCCCCTCTCTCTTTGTCATCTCGTCTTTCTCCATGATACTGGAATCAGTCGGATCCACCCGATCCCACATTCAAACCCGCAGCTCGACCGCAATCCTGTCGTCCGCGGCCACGACCTCGTCCCCGCGGACCGCCGTCGCCGCCGCCGTCGCCGCTGCCGCCTCGCTCCGCCGGCGCAGCTCGCTCTCCGCAATGGACCGGATCAGCTGCAAGGTCAGCTCGGTGCCGCGGGCGACGGACTCCTCCGACGCGTCCGAGGGGACGTGCAGGAACGTCACCCGGCGGTGCTTCTGCGCCTTCCAGAGGAGCGACAGGCTGGAGAAGTAGATGAAGTCGCACAGGTAGTGGCCCGCGTCTTCCGATATCCGCAGGTCGGAGCCCTCCTGAGGGTTTTTGATTGCGGCGTCAGCCAAAAGACGCGGTCGCGATCACGTCCACATTCAACATTGACAGCTGCAATATGCACGAATCACACAAGAAGGTGGGGAAGGGGGGGAAAGGGGGGGGAACAACTCACAGGACTGTGCCCCCTCCACCGCACCAGCACCTCCTCCAGGTCCAGCCCCGTCTCGATCTCGGGCGGCATGCCATGCCACACCCAGCCGTCGCCCTCCTCCCGGCGACGGTCCTCGTCGCCGAGCCGGTTCCCGTCGACGTCCGGGAACGAGTAGCCGTCGCGGTGGCCGCGGCGCTCGACCGAGTAGAACAGGCGCGGGCCGGCCATGCCGATGTGCACGGCGGCGTCGATGCGCGGGTGCGTCGCCGGGTCCCAGAGCTGCGGGACGAGGGCGCGGACGGTCTGGTAGTTGACGCGGATGGCCTCAGGGTGGACGAGGATCCGGACGGGCGGGAGGGGTCGGGCGGGCGACGAGGACGAGGACGAGGTCGAAGGGCGGTCTTTCGGGTTCTTGGCACGGAGGGGCGGGAGGTAGGTCGGCAGGGAGCGGGCGATCTCCCAGGAGGGGTTGACGGGGTACTGGGCCTTGAAGGGCTAGATAGAGGAGCGACCCGGTCAGTCACCGTTCGAGGATTCCCATCATGACATTTGAAAGGATTCATGGACTGGGACCAGCTGCCCGCGACGTCGGTCACGATGGGCACGACGGGCACGCCGGCACATGGCGGGGTTCTATAGGAGGGGCAGGTCGGGAGGGGAAAGGACGGCGGGCGGCAGTGGACGGTAGGTGGGGGAGGGAGAACGGGGAGACGGGGGATCCGGAAAACGTACGCCGAAGCCGGTGACGAGCACCGTGAACTCGTCTTGCGAGTCAATCTGCGACCCCATCGTGAAGTCGCGCCTCCGAGTGGAATAAGAATTATGCTGGTGTGAGGTTGCCGTGGGGAAGGTTGTGTGGTTTTTGTCTTGAAACCACGCGATCCTTCTGAAAGCCGCGCGCGCGCGGAGGGGGAGAGGGGGCGG
>PUHP01000170.1:13583-36634 GCA_006783085.1 Colletotrichum shisoi | reverse complement strand
GGGGGGGGGGGGGGGGGGGGGGGGGGGGGTTCGAGACGAGACGAGACGCCTTCGACGCTTGTCGCCGGACTCTGGAGGCAGTGCCGGTATGTAGTGTATGAGGCTTTGGACACACTCGGTCCTCGGTTGCGTTAATGACGACCACATTGGATATCGTTCTCGCTTCGGTTCAGTTCGTATCAGGGCCGAAGAAAGAACAGCACAGCACCGTTTATTTTCCAGCACGGCACAACAAGTGACAAGTGCAGCGGTTCAAGTTCAAGCAACGACTCGTCGCCCGGTAAGACGTTGTTGGCTGGAGAGCGCGCCTCTCGTTGTTCGGCCTCCAGGCTTCTTTTGCTGGATCAAACGGCCCTCGTATTCAAACCAAAGTAGCGGTACCCGGCTGCAGGGATGAGCCAGCGACAACACCGAGCGTTACGGTCCTGGTTCCAAGAGAAGAGCCTTTGGCTGGAATTCGATAGCGTGGGTGGAAGACAAGCCGCTAGAGGACGCCCAGGTACCCAGCACCAGTCAGGGGGGGAGGGAGGGCGTTGCTGTCAGCGCTGGCCCCTTTCGCAGGAATGGAATGGTGTTCAGGACCCAGCCAAGCCGCGCTGGACAGGGGCCGGTCGAACTAAAATCGTTGGTCGGCTTCAGGGGAATCGGGGCCGTTGATGGACGATGCAGATGAATGATGAATTGGCGAATTGTTGATGGTGTGCCAACACGCCCCCCCCCCTCCCCCCCACTCCCCTCTCATTCTTTCTCCCGTCCTTCCACAACCACCATCGTCGACCCTCGTTGCCGTCGGCTACGCTAGGTACGTTGAGTAAGACCTGGCGGTCATCCTTCTGGCGTTTTGTCAACGGGCTTTTTGTTCTCAGAGCCAACCACGGCAACGGGCGAAGGGGAGAACAGAGGGGTTAGGTGCTACCGCATGGTTTATTTTTGGGTCTCCATCGTATGCTGTCTATCGTCGTTGCTCGTTGACGCCACTCGGCATCTCCTCCCCATTACATCAACGACAATGGTTTTGACTGTGTCACCAAACTTATAGCTTTGAACCAAGACGACCATGCTGGATTGCATTCGAGGGGCGTGAGGGGCATCGGTTGATGTTCGTCTTTTCTTGAATCTTGACGAGGCCGCGGCGTCCGAAAGAGGACAGCGCGATATTCAGTATCCGTATCAACGACATTTTGTAGGGCGAGGGCCCCGGGCTCCGCACTGTAAGAAGTAAGAAAGACCCGCCACGCCGCATGTTGGTTCGTTTCTTCTAGCTTTGCAAACGGGAGCGGGCGGGATATGGCCGGATGTATTTGGACGACGGCGGTTTGCTGGTTTCCTTGATTTTCTATGGGTATCCTTGAAATGTTTCGGCGGCACGGTATCTATCTATCCTAGCCTGTATGTACAGACAGGTATGTAAGATTGTGCCCCTGTTCGAAGCTCGTGCTCGTGCAAGTGTAAGTGGACGTGAACGTCCCGGCGACCATTGCAAGGTCGGGCTGTTGTTAGCACACTTTTACCTGCAGGGGTCGTTCGTGTGAGACATATAGTGCGGGAAAAGAAGGCTGACGACCGGATGACGGGCGCCATCTACCGCTGGGAACAGGAAAGCAAGTCGTCCATAGGCCTCTTATCGGCGTATCAAGGCAACGGAACGAGGGACTCTGATGAGGAAAATTAGGAAAGGGACGGGTTGTCGAACGACAACCTTCCTCCCATCCACATGGTGCCATGGTGCTCCTACATGGATCTGTTGACGTCTGTCCGTCTGTACCGGCCTAGTCTTTTGTTCCTACAGTTCGTATCTCAAGGATCATGCAATTTACTTTGTAGGTACCTGCCGGACAGTCGGAACCCTGCAAAAACCTCGAGGACGGCTCTAGTTCATAACAGGCTCACTGATTTCCCACCCTCAGTAAGCATACTTGTAGGTGGCCCGCCCTGCCAGTTCCCGTCTGTTCGTCCATCGAACGCATCGATACTTCCGCCTGAGCAAGGTTCACCGCAATGTACAACTCATATTTATAGCGAGGAATAGATTACTTCATGCTCTCCGTGTATCCTGAGCCCAGTTGAGCTCGAGGCTTTCATCATGATCATGATCCAGCCTCTGAAGGCCAGAGCCCATGTCACTCGGTTCCCGGTGCCAAATAGACGGTCCAACTTGTCTTGAGCATGCTATCATGTAGCTGTCATCTGCACACGTCTCGGTAAGTACAATCACGAAGCGAGCGTCACGCAAACCCCTTTAAACAGCCTCAAGTCTCCCGAGATTGTCTCATTGCGCTCGATCGGGATGAGCCAATATTATCCAGACCACATTTCGGGCCCATTCATTCTATCTGCCTACTCAGCTACTGCATCCTGGTGCCTGCGGGTTTGCCGCAATCGGTAGGACACTTGCCCACACCGCACACACCGCAGACGCAATAAAACCCCCGACCTTTGTGCTTTATCTGTATTGACGACGTTCCGACGCACATGCGGTGCTTGCATGTTGATACCTTGCTCGACCCAGTCGCTTGGTCCGAAAGAGGACAACAAGCTGGACTGGGGCCTGGGCCCAGCCGCCTGAATTCGACAGTGTCATGGCTGACTGCAGGGCAATATCTCGGATAGGGAAAGCTCTGACGGCTTAGTTATCTCGACCCTGGCAGCCCGGTCCTGGGAATATTGATTTCGTTGTGGATGCTGGAAGCCACATCATGGGCGTCCCGCGCTGAATCTGAATGGTATCTAAAGCTGCTATCTCTGTCATTTTGGGGTTTAGGGCTAAAAAAAAACATAAAAAAACAAAAAAGGTCGCTATGTAGACTATCCGTACCGTTGCATCGTTGGCGCCGGTCATCTCTTTGCTTTTCCCTTATCTCTACGATCCCTGCAGGCCACGATGGCGCCTTGCACCAATGGAAAAAGACATGGCTCAGTGTCAGCTTTGTGACTCTCAGCCGTGGTCGTGTCCCCCAAGTCCACCGCCTTGCAACGTACCTCGGTGTCCCCCAAGTCCGACGTACCAGGGCTGGCGTTCTGGGCACGTCTTGTCTTCATGTTGCAGGTTTGCTCGCCTTGTGACTATGATATGGTGATCCCGAACGAAGCTGTTGGCGATAAGTCATGTTTGTGCACTACCAGGGACCTGGCTTTCGAGAGACGACTCTTGTGTCAAACAGCCATACATCTTGGCAACTCCTGAATCCTCCGTCTGGCGTGGATGGGCTTGCTGCAAGGCCGGGCTGGCAACTGTGAGCTCACGACTCCCACGCCGCCACGGGTGACGCCTCACAAGGGGTGTCTCATTCTTGATCGGTCTCAGCCAATTTAAGTCTGGTCTATTCCGATCAACGCAAGGGTGCCGTTCATGATCTATAAACATCTGTACCATTATGCAACACTGCCATGGGACAACGTCCCGTTTCACATCGCCCTCGCGGTGCCGTTTAGAGCAAGGGCAAGAGGTAAACGCCTCATGAATTCAATGCTAACCCATGTTTTTGAGCAACGTCACCCCGAGACTCGCACGCCGCATCGCGTGCCGCCGGCGGTAGGTGTCTGAGGGGAGAAACGAGGTGATATCGCAAATCTGACATGCATACCGCCATCCGCCAAAGACGAATAAAGTTGCGTCACTTCCTAGACACCAGAAGGCAGCAGAGATAAGATGCTGAGTGGAAAGTTTTCGGCGATAACTCCCATTCATCTCCCCCCATCCAAAGGCAGCAAATCTGCATCATTGAGGTTGTTGGGCTGAGGCGCCATCCATGATCATCCTGCCAAGGACGCTGATTCGCTCATTCTGCGCCGCGCCCCAACTAGGATTTTCTCTCCGTCGCGGCCCTCGCCAGCAGCTTCCGGCCCGTTCGGGTTTGCGGCCCCCCTGCTAGGGTCCATATGGAGGTCCCTAGACTCCGACGCCGGTGCACATTATTTCCCTAGATCCTTGGTCGGTCTGCAGGCAACCCTGTCCAAGTGTGGCAGTTGGTGGCAGTCGAACCTCACTCTCATGGGCCATGGGTCATGTTACTACTGGCAGTTGATGCTTTTCGGTCTCAGGTCGGTAGGGCAGACCGATACTCAGTCTGCTCTCTAGGCCTCGATCTCAAATTAGGGCGCGAGAACTAACATACTCGAAAAAATCGGCCACGATTAAGGATGTTGATCCGGGAATGTCGGTAGACCCCAAAACAAACAGCTCCAGCCGTTCGTCGATGCTTTGTTCTTCCATGCCACCACGGGCTCCCACCACAGCCTCGACAAAGACGAGCCCCATGACCGGCCTCCAGCCTCCGCACTCGACACTCTAAAGTCATTCGACGTGTCATTATCGGCCCAGCGCGATTACGGGTAGATGACATCGTCAAACATAGTTCGTCCTGTGCAGTCGCCTTTGCTTGACTTCAACGGCGCCGTTGCAAAAAGAGGTGAGTAAGCTCAGGCATTGTCTCGTCTTGGCGTGCCCCAACCCCGTAACCTGCCAGTAAATACTCGTCCTCGTTGGCTCAGTGATGGTGAAACGTTGGCATACGCTGCCGATCAAGGCTTCAGGGATCGAGCCGTCGACTCATTGTCGACTGTCAAAATCTGCCTAGTCCGTGGCCACAAACAACAAACCGCGTCTTCTTGGCCGATCGTTTGTTACTTGAGGCCGGCTCATGAGGCTAATTCGGCGGTGACGTGGACCTTGCGTAATTAATGGCTTGCCTGACACATAAAGATGCCATCTCACCCCATAGGGTTGCGGGTGGACAGGACTGGCTGCTCCTTTCCAAGCACATGCTACGCGGAAGCTAGGCCGTGGCTCGTTGCAGATTCCGACCGGTACTGGGGCTGTGGGGGGAGGGGGTTACCGATGGCCATGAACTCTCAGCTGGGTTGAAGTGGAGTATCGGCAACAATGATTGCTCCTTTTCCGGCATGAAAAGGTCCTTTTGCGACCGAATTCAAGATGGAGAGAAGAGAAATGAGGATGTTGAAAGCGGGGAGGGAAAAAATGATATCGTGGGGATGGCCGGGCCAGGACCCCTGCATGTTTTAACCTTCACATCCCCAAGCAGGAGAGCCCTGTTAGGCTGTTTGGAATCCCGAAGCCCCCAGTGATGTGGCACGAGCTCTTGGGACGGATCTGCATGGGAGAACCAAGAACTGGGTCGCCTCTGATCCGATGCTCTGGGCACCATTGCTAATCGTGGGCATGGGTTTTTTGTTTCCGCATCCACTTTGCCGAATTACACATGCTTTTTCTGTAGCTGCTGTGTCACGGATACAATGCTCAACCGTCCGTGGTTTACCGGAACAGGCTTGGAGGTCATGTCATGCTCGGAGGTCTAAAGATGCTCACGGGCGGCGGTGGCATGCTGATCTACCGGTTTTGCGACATCGGCACGGATACTTCTGACGGGTTCCTCAATGAGGAATGATGTCTAGAAACATGTACCAGCTCTGCGTTCCAGACGTCCGTAACTTTTGGGCGTTGATCAACGACGAGATGCAGTGTGGGGAAGCAGAATCGGTTGTTTCTAGCTCTGCTTCGGCATCGACATGTGTCTCGGTCGCCAGCCCCTTGGGATCTGGAATTAATTGCCGCATTAGAAGCAACGAGATTGAAGCGTAATTTAAGGATATGACTGATTTTACGGTGCCGTCTCAAGAGACCACTTTTCAAATGAATGAAGAAAAATCTAAAAAATTGCGCAAGAATCATATGCAGGGTCCTCAGCGTGCCTCCCATCTAAGGTTTCCGATTGCCTTCAGTCTGCACGCTGGCAGTCGCAAATCCTTGGGATGACAAAGTAGATCGGCACTTGATGGTTGCCTCGTTGTTAGTCAGCCAGAGTCCACCAAGATGAGAGAGCGCCTGCCCAAAAGAGAGAATTAGGCGAGTAGCCGCACGCTTGACGCTCACGCAGCACAAGCCTCCCTCCCCAGTGCTTGTCGCGGATGTGATGGTGGTAGGTGCGCCAGTCCCAAAACTGGTTAGTGCAGTGCGGGTACCGAACCAAAGAGCGGCGAGTGGGAGGTGCGGTGGTGCTGCAGTTGGGTTGGGCCTGCCACTGCCACGGAATCATGCGCATTGGACAGGATGATTGCCCCCCCCCAAGTGCCAGCAGCAGCGGCCAGCGCAGTTTCCGTCCCAGCCCAGGCAAGTCCCGTACCAGTCCACAGCCCACAGTCCCAGTTCGCCTCCTCTGTCCGACCAACCGACCCGACCGACCGACCGACTACAGCCTCAAAGTTCTTCCATCTCATCATCAACCGTAACCCTACGCAACACAAAATTATTGCGCCGCGTCGCCGCAGTCGATTCGCCCCGGATTCCATACTCGCCCACTTTCATATTCCGAAGCGCGTTGCTTATCATTCGCTGCCTGCACTCCGCTATCGCTTTCGCGTCAGCAAGCATCCTTCCTACCACCTCACGTTGCCGCCTTGCGTCGCTCAACCTCCCCAGCGCCCGCCAATCGCGCGACCCGACCGCCCCCTCCCATTTTGATGGCTCCCTGATCATCTCGTCCCTACGTCACCCAGGCACATCTCGTTGCCACAAAACATCGACGACGACCACATCTCGGACGAGCTCTCGAGTTCTCGTCCCCGACCGACGTCTCGCTTGAGAGCCGCGCCCCATTCCAGGCGCGACCGACCGACGGGAAAGTGGCGCTCACCATTCTCAGCCAGACCGACGCTGAGCTTTCACTCCAACACCATCTCGACCTCGCTCCCGATATCCTTAGTTACCCCCGTCTCACCACAGAGGGGGGCCCCGAACCATTGATGATGGCACAACCCGTGCCTCATCATGCGACGGACAAGAAACGCGTCAAGGTCTATGAGTTGCGCAACAATGACTGGTTCGACCGAGGCACCGGCTTCTGCACCGCTGCCTTCATGCAGGTACGTCTTGTCGCGCGCATGCTCCCCTTGTCTTGCTGGTCCACCTACTCTCCATGATGTTCTCCTCTTCGACGGTTCGATGCTAATGTCAGGGTGATCCACCAGACGGAGGAAGGCCAACCTCGAGACCCAAGAGTCATTGTCGAATCCGAAGACCACCCCGACCGGCTCCTACTAGAGACCAAGATCTGTAAGGAGGACGGGTTTCAGAAGCAACAAGGCAAGTCGCGCGTCGCTACCGTATCTGGCGCAGACCGACTGACCCATGGCACAGAGACTCTGATTGTCTGGACGGAACCCAGCAATGGCATTGATATGGCTTTATCCTTCCAGGAGGCGGATGGCTGTGCTTTGATCTGGTAGGGACCAATATTCCTTTCCTTCACTGGTGAAGGGTGCTGACTGCGGTATCACAACAGGAAATTCGTCAACAGTGTGCAGCAGACATTTCAAGGTGGAATGGCTGGCGCTGGTAAGCCCCGCGCCATTGGCATGCCTCGGACATCTCAACCTAACATTACAGACGCAGACGATAGCCTCTCTGACGATCTCGCCATGGAGATGCCCAGCGCAATCAGCCTCCCTCCCGCCGAGATAGGGAACCTACCCGAGATCGAAACCAGCATGCGTATGATGAGTCAGACCGTCAACGGACGAGAGGCACTTTGCAAGTGTATCACCCAAGAGGGCTACATTCGCAAGCTGATTCCCTTGGTTGAGATGGCCGAAGATCTTGAGAGCTTGCCCGACCTGCATCGCTTGTGCAACATCATGAAGACCGTTATCCTTCTCAACGATACTCAACTCATTGAGCACGTGGTATCCGACGAGTGCGTTCTCGGCGTCGTTGGTGCCCTCGAATACGATCCAGACTTCCCGAGTCACAAAGCGAACCACCGCCATTGGCTTGACAATCAAGGAAGGTACAAAGAGGTCGTCCCGATCGAGGACGACAACATCCGGAGGAAGATACACCAAACCTACCGACTCCAATACCTGAAGGATGTCGTCCTGGCCCGGATATTGGACGACCCGACCTTCTCTGTGCTCAATTCTCTGATCTTTTTCAATCAAGTGGACATCGTTCAGCATTTGCAAGGAAATGGAGGATTCCTCAGCGAGCTCTTTAGCATTTTTAAGGCGACTCAACCGGATCAGATGCGGAAGAAGGAAGCCGTCCTCTTCATCCAACAATGCTGCGCCATCGCCAAGAACCTCCAACCTCAAGCTCGCCAGACGCTCTATAACAACTTCCTCAGTCACGGTCTTCTCCAGGTCATCAACTTTGGACTCCGTCATCCCGACGTGAGTGTTCGGGTGGGCGCAACCGATGTACTGGTATCTCTGATAGACCATGATCCGCACATGATTCGCGGCACCATTTACCGGCAACTTCACGACGGCCAACCACCCTTGACAGATTCGCTCATTGACTTGCTCTTGGTAGAAGTCGACCTTGGCGTAAAGTCACAAATTTCGGATGCGCTGAAGGTCCTCCTCGACCAGGGACCTCCGATTCAGTCACAGGAGGCGTTTGCAAAAGCGAACGGGGAGTTTTCTGGCCGAAGACCGCAAGCAGCGGAGAACCCTCAGCACGAGTTGTTCCTTTCCCAATTTTACTCGACATCAGCACAGCGGCTCTTCCGGCCACTGATCGACCTTCAAGGTCGTACAGACATGACCTTCCCGGTGCAGCAAGCCTCAATGTTCACATATCTCATTGAGATCCTTTGCTTTTTTATCCGGCAGCATGTGAACCGCAGCAAGTTTTTCGTCCTACACCAGGATCTCCTGCGGCGAATCGCTCAGCTCTTCGCTTGCCCGGAAAAATACCTACGGCTCGGTTAGTACGAATGGCAAGACTTGATGATTTCCCCCACTAACTTGCACTACCAGTTGCCATTCGATTCTTCCGCAACTTGGCGGGCATGCAGGACAACTTTTACGATAAGCACATGATGGAGCATGGCATTCTGGAGCCTCTTCTCGACATGGTGTTTCGATCCATGCCTCGGGACAATCTGCTGAGCTCGGCTTGCGTGGAGTTCTTCGGATTCATCACCCAACAAGAACATAGGAAGGAGATCAACAAGTTCCTCGTCCAAAACTACCGGGAGCGACTGGTTGATTTAAGCTATATGGATACCTTCCGGAACATCATAGTGGTCTTTGATCAGACGCAAGGTCACACCTTTGACTTCTACACGGAAACAGAAGAAGATCATGCTAGGCGAGCCGCCAATCCCAACCAGAGGATGACGGAACACATCGCCATTGACCAAGCCGAGGAGGACTACTTTAACACGTCAGACGATGAAGATGGTCCCGAAAGCAGAGCCTTTGACAAGGTGCAGCCGGCAAACGGCTCAGCGGCGTCAACGCCAGCCTCCAAACCATTGGTTGATTATCCTTCGGACGAAGAGGTAGACGAGAATGCGGACCCCGAGATGTTGCCGACCTCCGATGACAAGCGCGATGGTACAGACGGTGCCTCTGACACTAGCAGTGAATCATCTTCAGTCGCACCCCCGGAACGACTCTCTGAAAAAAGGCGCCGCGAAGAAGACGACGACGACGAGCTTGGCAAACTGATGCAGAACAAACGCAGAAACAGCAGCTCTGCAGGCTCGAACGCATCGATGACGTCGAGCATGGTCAGGAGAAAGAAAACGTTTGCCGATCGGTCAAATACGACGACGCCGAAGAAGATTGCCATCAGCATATCCCCGTCAGTGAAAACCGCCGGGACGGCAAGATCGGACGATGAATCCTAGGCGTTTTCTCCGGCATATATTGCGCGGTTGGCTGCCGACATGATTGGTGATGACTGTTTCTATCATGATTTTACCAAGGACGGGCGAGTTTCGGGGACCGAGGCGTTATTATCACAGTTCACGAAACGGGAAATCGAGAAGAGTTGCCAGAGCTAGTTAGAGAGCGGAAGAGAGTGTGAGGGATGGATACCTTGTCGCAGGAGGGGAGGGAGGCCTACGTAAGGTTCCAAACGTGGTCAGACAAAGGCAAGTTGGCAAGTTGACATCAAGAGAGCCCTTTGTGGGAGAGTAACTTGCGAGAGAAGAAGAAAAAGGGGGCAAGACCCATCGTGGTATGGGGCTCTACGGGCTGGGATCGCTGAAGTAGCTAAGTGTACCATATTTGTTGAAGTTGCTTCGCTAAGGCTTTGCGGCCGGCGAGACTGTCTCTACGAGACTTGGCCTCTGGGCGCGTAGGTTCCAACCCTTCTCCGAGCAAATATCAGTTTGGATTGAACCAGTCTCGTCTCCTTATGTCAACAGGTCGGTCCCTGTAACGAAGCTGGTTAGTATGATTGGCGGTGCTAAGAAAGTCGAGACCGCATCATGATCTTACCTGCCTAGTTGCCTATACAAAAGCAACACAGGGTGCGAGCGATACATCCATGGCCATCTGTAAAGAGAAGCCCGTGACGGCAGCATGTGACATGAATCTACCTTTGCTTAGGGGCATGTATGTAACACGTTGTACAGTTTGGTTTGTTGTCTATAGCCGCCGTTGTCAAGCTAACATTTATATGCACCCATATTTGTACACTTTTGTCTGGTATGAACTCCCTCCCATCTTATCTAACAATAGTCGAGCTCCACGACCACGCTCCTTTGGCCGGCTGGAACCCTGTCTTTGCTGGGCCGAGCCCCTTAGTGCATTTTCCTGTGCGTAGTCCGACGCGTCGAACGACTCTGGCTGGAGAGGGGGACAAATCGTACTCCTCCTCGCTCGCGGCGTCCCATATCTGCTCCTCTGCCTGGACAGCCGGCGCGAGACTCGCGGCTTTGCCCGCGCCGTTGGATTTGACGCCGCTCTGGGAGATGACGCGGAGGAGCACCTCGCGCAACTCGGTCTTTTGCCCGCGGTTCTCCTCGCCGACGGTGACGCGGGCCTCGTGGATAAGCGCCATGATCTCTAGATCCGACTTCTTCAACTCTTCCGACTTAGCGGCCGTCGAGCTCTGCTTGAGATAGTTGAGCGCCCAGTGCAGGGCGCGCCGGCACTCCCTCGAGGTGCGGTACTCGCGGTTCTTGAGCTCAGCGAGTAGCCAGCGCACCTTGTCGTACTCGTGGCGAAGGACATAGGCCGTCAGGAGGTTGGAGAAGTTGTGGACGCTGTAGCAGAGGTCGTTGCGGCCGTTGACCTCGGCTGCGATGATGCAGAAAGTGATCATCTCCCGGTAGTTGCGCAAAGCCTGGCAGATCCGGGCCGCGCGATTAAAGAGGCCGTCATCAATGTGCAGCTGTTTGGCTCGTAGATCGTCGAAGATGGCCTTGATGTAGGGAAAAGGCCGTCCTCTGCCGTCTTCACGGCCCGCCACAGTCTCCTTATGGGCCTTTTCGATTTCCTCAAGCTGTGTGGAGACAATCGGGTACATGGCATCTCTGACATCGCAGCCTTCAGCTTGTGCCTTGCTTATCAAGGAGATGGCTTGCCTGCTCTTGGAGCCCTCGAAATGAACCGTAGCTCTGACGGCCAACTTGAGACACCGACTCGTGTGTCCCATACCATTGTGCACAGCGCGTTTGTAGACGGCCAGCACGCGCTTCCAGTGGCCGAGCTGGGCTTCGACCTTCATGCGATCGAAAGCAGAGGCCTCGTTGGCAGGGCTTACCATATAAGCCGCCACCCGAACTCGTCTTGCCCGCTCGACCGTGTTGGTCAGCGCGAGTTTTTTGACACACTCTTCAAGGCCGGGGAAGGCGGCATCAAAACCGGCGCCCGCCATGGCGCGATAGAGATCCAGTATCTGTTGGGTATCGTATCTCCAGTCCCTCTTGCAGCTTGTCAACATAGAGGTCCAGAAACTGCCATCCGCCGTGTACCCCGCGTCCTTGCAAAAGATCAGCCATCGCTTGAGCGCCTGCACATCTCGACATTTTGCGTGTCTTTCAGCGATGAACGCAACCAGATAACGATCGAGACGTAGGTCGAACTCCAGGATGTATTCTTCGAGGAACATTTCCACTTCGCCCCACGTGTGAGTTTTTGCGTATGTTTGCAGTGTTGCTACGAAAACACGCTTGAAGTGTTCTCGGTTATGCCTGGTAATGGTTTGCATCGGCTTCATTGCGTCGAAGTCGTTGCGGACCGCGGCCCAGTCCCCTTTGTCGGCCTTCTGCAGGGTGAACTCGCCGAGAATTTCGACGTCGTCTCGGGCCTTCGAGTACGTTGCAACGAGGTTTTCCAAGTGCAGCTGAGCAGTGTGGGTCTGGTTGGCTTCAATACAGATCCGCACCATCCTAGACTGGATATCGTAGGTGTTCTCGATCCCATAGAAGCGGTTCTCCTGTGCGTCGTTGAAGAGCTGGATGGTACCCGCGAAATTGCGCGTCGAATTCCAGTATACCCATACCAGGTCTCTCAACCACAGTTTTGGCATGTCCCAGCCGTCACGCTCCCTGAGCTGGTTGATACTCCGTAATACCTCCCTGCACTCGTAACCACGAGAGGCGATGATCGACTCGACGATGCCGGTACAAATTCTCTTGGAGTACGCCGAGGTACGGTCGAGTTTCGCAAAAATGCTTAGGAAAGCATCGATGGCCAGAATATGCTGGCCATGTTCTGCGAGCTGCAGCATGAACCAGACCGTGGTACCAAGCTTATCCTGGTTCCGAGCATTGACTTGTTGCACGAGTTGAATCACGTCGATTGAACAATGTGCCTCAAGAACACGGCTGATAAGTTCTTTCCCGATCCGAACATAGTCAAATCGCAGCGTAGACTGTTCCGGTGGCAAAAGATCGACGTTGCCCATGTATAGTCTTGCCGCCAGATGTAGCCGGTCAGAGAGGTGTTCGCCAGCGACTCCTTCCAAGCTCTCCTGAGACACTAGTGCTTCAACGACCTCAATGAGACGACTGGCCAGTATGTCGCATTCTTTGATAGACCCATGGATGACCGCAAACTCCACGATTTGCCCAGCGATATCGAGATCACCTTCCTGCTGGCAAGCCGTCGACAGCAGCGAGGTCAAGTCTGACACCCAGCCAGGCAACTCTTGCGACCTTTCAACAGACTTGTACGCTCGGCTGACAATATTTAGAGCAGTGATCGGGGCGTGGAGGTTACGTTGTAGTTGTTGTACCGGATCAAGTAACAGGTCTTGCAGTCCACCGGGCCCTCCGACGTTGGGGTGTTCCCTCACCACGCGCTCTACTGCCGCGGTAATGGTAGGCTTTTTCACAAGTCTTGTATTCCTACGACTCTCCACCAACATTGGAACGCCATGCCTGCTGGGCAGGGCCTGTATCGCGGGAGCCGGGGATGGAAATCTGGTCCATGACGGATCGTTGCTGCATCTCTTCACGGCGTCTGAGGCGGATCGTCCACGTTGCCTTGGCGTTGCTACTGTATGGACCGAGGAAGTTTGTGTAGCAGGCCGGTCGCTCGCTGTTGTAGTCGGTCGTGGTGCATCGGAAGCGGCGTCATTGGCATTATCCAGGTACGAGCTATCAAATGATAGCCTGCCTTGTTCGTGGGAAGAAAAGTGACTTCGCGGCCGGGTTGACCAGCCAATGAAGTTGGTATCAGTGGCGACTTCTTCCTGGAGGGCCTCGAGGGCGGCGGCGCCGCTGGTGCTGTATCGTCTCAGAGACTTCAATCTCCTGCCGTTCTCGACCGCGGAACGAGCAAGCTTTATTCGCTGTCGACGCTCCTCGGTGAGTAGTACGAGAGAGCATGATGTTCCGAAGAGAAGACCTCGAAGCGCGTGGATCGCAGCCTTCGACGGGACAGGGGCGGGAGAGGACATTGTGCGAGCTCTACAATGGCCATGATCGTTCTCGAGTAGACTACCGGATCATTTCGAAGAAAAAAAGATCAATTGGTTTGGGCCGGATATCGTGACGTCGGAGGGGTGTGCCAATGGGCCGTTGGGACGGCCTGGGTCAAAAAGTTGAAGGACCCTATCAAAGCTACGATTATTATCGTGCCACCTCTAGTCGTTGATGCGCGGTCGCCTTTGCCCGCCAATGACCCGGCCGTCGTAAGAAACTTGACGTCGGATGGATTTAGTATGACCCGCTCCGTTTCAGTGATGAGTCAGCAACTCAACAACTAAATCTCCACACTTGCATGGGCGAACAACAGCTTACTCGCTGATACGATATGCAAATGGCTTCGCTCTGTTGGGCAATTGATAGTTCTATCGCAGTTTCTCCATCACATCGAGTGAGATTACGTGCCCTCGTTGTACTGTCTGGTTTTTTGCTTTCTCCGTCGACAAGTCCTGTGGCTGATTTGGTTTTAATTTGCGAAATGGCTTGGCTAACTCAATGACCATATTTCGAATGATTACTCTGAATGGCTGTCACCCAGCCCAGCCAGGCAAGATTCAGTTGCTTTACTAGATCTGGCAGCATGGCTGGAGTCTGACCACCCTGTTGTTGTACCCCGCGAATGGCAACGGTCTTACTCGGAGTTAAACCCGGCGATTAGTTTAGGTCCATCGGTGTCTCGATGCGTGGCATTGGCTGGATCGTCACAGACTCAAAAGGCTGGTCCTGGGGCCAATTCTTGATGTACATATACCCAAGAGGGTTTAGAGCTGGTGAAACTCGATGACTGATGACTGTCGGTATGATGTCATCGGTATATGGACATGCGGACTTTACTGCCACTGGAGGTGACGACTCTGGCAATTGGTTAGCAATCTAGGTGTACCACACTGTAAAGGGTTTTCTTCCCATAGAGGGTTTCCCCTACAGACAATAAACTACCAATCAACCGTGACTGTCGTCTTCATCGTGCCTAGCCTAATCCGGACTTTTCTAGCGAAGAAGGAAGGAGTGGCGAATATCAGTTGCACTTCGCCTTCCGCCTTGACACTTCTACAAAACCTGAAGTCACCTTCACCTCCAAGTTTGTTCGTCAATCAAATCACTCTCGCTCAATCCAACCTATACACCCGATCCTTGAAAAAAGAGTTCTTCTTAGAACAGCACATCTCTTGTCATCAGCATGTCGGCCCTACCTATGGCGGCTCCCCCCAAGAGCCCTCTAGCTCGTTACCGCATTCTTTCCCCTACAGCCTCTGTCCGAGTAAGCCCATTGTGCCTGGGTGCCATGAACTTCGGCGATGCCTGGTGAGCTGTTTCTGGCGAGAGATTATGTCTTTCGCCTTCTCTGCTAATGCAAACGTCAGGAAGGGGTACATGGGAACTTGCGATCAGAAGACCGTTGGAGAGATTCTCGATTTCTTCTATGAGCAGGGTGGCAACTTCATCGATACCGCCAACAACTACCAATTTGAAGAGTCCGAAGCCTGGATCGGCGAATGGATGAAGAAGAGAGGTGTTCGCGACCAGATGGGTTAGTGTTGCTATCGCCCCAACCCAATTTCTCTGACTCCGTGTAGTTATCGCGACCAAGTATACCACCAACTTCCAGGCTGGTCCCAACGCACCCAACATCATGGCCAATTTCACCGGCAACGGATCCAAAAGCTTGCATGTCTCTGTCGAGGCCAGCCTGCGCAAGTTGCAGACGAATTACGTTGACCTGGTGGGCAACTTTTTGTCGTCCTAGCCAAGTGACGTCGCTAATGAAGGCTAGCTTTACGTCCACTGGTGGGACTACTCCACGTCTATTCCGGAAATGATGCAGTCTTTGAACAATCTCGTCATTGCCGGCAAAGTTCTGTACCTTGGGATCAGTGACACTCCAGCGTGGATTGTGAGGTACGCACGCGCCTTGAGGTGAACTGTCTGGCTGGTCGATTGCTGACTAGCAAGCAGCAAAGCAAATGAGTACGCCAGAAACCATGGACTTCGCCAATTCTCGGTCTACCAAGGCCGGTGGTCTGCTGCTTCGCGAGACTTCGAACGAGAGATTATCCCGATGACCAAGTCCGAGGGTATGGGCTTGGCACCCTGGGGTTCTCTTGGGGGCGGGGCCTTCAAGACGGAGGAGCAACGTAATTCCCAAGAGGGCCGCAAAGTCCAAGCAAGTGAAGCACAGATCAAGATCAGTCAGGTGTTGGAGAAGATTGCCAACAACAAGAACACCATCATTACCAGCGTTGCTCTGGCGTATGTCATGCAAAAGGCACCGTACGTCTTTCCCATAGTTGGCGGTCGCACTCTCAATCACCTAAAGCAGAATATCGAGGCACTCGCCTTGAATCTGACCGATGAGGATATCAAGGAGATCGAGGGGGCCGTTCCGTTCGACATGGGCTTCCCCCACAACTTCTTGTGGGGAGACAAGGTGCCGTCGAATCCCGGTGAAGTGTGGTTGTTGAACATGGGAGGAACCTTCGACTACGTTCCCGAGCCCAAGGCAATCGCACCCAGAGAGGGGGGACAGTAGAACTGGCGAAAAAGGACTCAGCGGAAAAGGTGGCAGCCTACGGACTTTTGAGCATTGTCGCTGGACAGGCGCGTGGAACCCTCTTTTCATCGATGCTGCTTAGTGTAATATTGTAATCTCACTCTGAATCGTTATGGGTTATTTGTGCCTGATGCATGGCACTTGTCGAAGCTGTAAAGGGGCAGCGTTGTCGATGGAGATGCGCCACTTTTTTCAACGGCACATATGCAAATATTTGGCAAGGCCAATCACCACACGGCCTGATCTACATCCCATAATGCTGGCTGCTATGTTCCAGCAAGGTCGCACAGCCGACTTCCATCGGTGGCTTCCTGCGGCTTATAACACCATAGGTCTCTGTAACTTCGAGGTCCCACATGGGCCTTGACTGGTGTCTACTTGCTGTGGTGTGCCAATGAGAAAGAATTGCTGGAAAAGGGTTGACATGGAAGTACAAAAATGTAATTTCACAGATTGCTATCGAGTAGGCTAGTCTGAACGCTCAGAGAATGTATCAACCACCTAGACATACTTCAATATCGAAATGAATCCTAATAGCACAGCCTGGCTCGTGATATAGAAGGCGTAATAGGTTATTGTTCACATTCTGTAAATGCGAGCGGTTCGGATAACCCTGGTAGGATAGGGAAGCTACGAGAAGATGTGTGGCTGCCAACGATTGACCCCTAGCAGTTGCTGCGAGAAGCTCCTTCCCCAAACATATCGGGCGTCTTAGGCGGGTCGTCTGTCCTCCTAAAATCTCACTCGTTTTTAGCCATTCTAAGAGAACGAATTACTCCCTCATTGAATCACTGACTCTGATGGTCTTTTTTTCAGGCATTATGGTGTCACCCTGCTAACTAACATCCCCTTCCAGGAGCCTCTATGACGGAGGACAAACATCAAACACTACAACTCACAACAACCCACAAGTCCGGCTCGGGAACAATGTCACACGAGTTCCAAAAACAGAGGGCGGAGACTATCGGAACATGCTCGAAAAGACACTGGCATAAATCCATCGATATATCGATACCTCGGTCGATGCCGGTTATGGATAATGCCAACCAGCCGTATGAGCTTGGTACGGAAGATCCCAATCATGACAAAACCGAATCAAAACGGTCTTGCTCAGCGCCGCTGTGAGTCTGGCACTCTTGGCGCCGGGATTGTCTGACCGCTTGGCTAGAGTTCGAAACCATGGCTTTTCTCACTCAGCCCCGGAAAGTTTTGGTATGACCTATGGGACCTATGGGCAGCAGCAACAACTGCCTTCCATCCCGACGACCACCGCGCGACATCCAGATAAAAGGGGATCTTCAAACACTCCCAATGAAGCAAACCCAGCAGTATATGCCGGAATATCTGTGAAGTTGGAAGAGCCCTCTCCGGTTCTCTATTTACCACTCCGCGAAGTCGAATCACCAAGACATTCCTCCCTTCTGGTGACCGCAGCCAAAGGGCCGACGTTGAGAAATGCATCATCTCAACGGGAAAGTGGCACTCTTCCATCCAATTCTCACTCCAATATTACACGCGGATCTCAATCAAACAGCCGATTCGACCGGAACGAAGGTGAGCAGGATGCGTCTACGTATTTGGACACTTCTGACGACTTTGTCAGCGTGGGATATTCCCGAAGACAGCAACTTCGTCATGCACCGCTCGCTATTTTCTCCCCAAGTACTGAGTCCCATCAAAAGACAGCGCGGAAGGCCCTCCACAATGCGAGTTGAAAAAATGAAGCTCGAGAACTACAAAGTCTTGGCGATCCCAGCCACTCGGAACCTTTCTCTTCGAAAGAACCTCAGGGATGGTTTCGCCAAGGACGAGACCTTTCTCTCTGGCAGCCAGCACAGCGTCAAGCGACGAAAAAGATCGCCTCCCCCACCAGGCATCGGTCCTCTTTCCGTCTCGTTTGGCCCCAAACCAACGATCACCCGCAAAATCAAGAAGAGAACGGGAGTTCGCGAAAGCTTCATTATAGATCCTGATCTGGACCCGGACAGCAAGAAACAGGAACAACCAGAAGGATTCAATGTGCCACACAACGCTCCAATAGCTTCAGATCGTGCCGAACAATCATACCACCACGTCCTCCCTTCCATTGAAAAGAGCACGACGGATAACGACATTCGGGAGCCCCTTGTCCTGCCTTCTTTGCGAACCCACGAAAGCGTACGCCGGTTTAGAAGTCCTAGATATAGTTTTGGTGGTTCGTACGCAGATTCATTGATGCCTGCTGAAGATACAGGTTGTGGAAATGGTCCGTTTTGGAGGAGCTCCTCCAGACAGGAGACAGCAGATTTAGAGGCCTTCCAGACATACCCTTATAGTAAGTTTCGACTTTGGGCCTCGAGCACGTCGCCAGGATATTCGGAGATGGGCCGACTCAACGACAGCAGAGGGAGTATCAGCAACGATGCGCCGGCCTGGCCCGAAGACGGTACAGACTTTACGGACTTTGGCAGCACTGTCGCACGACGAAGCACAGCCAGTAGCCCGGCCACACTGGAAAGAAACAATAGACATGTCCGCGAAAGCCACTCTAGCTCTACGCATGTTGTAGGAATGCACACCTATGGCGAATCGCAAATGTCCTCGGGCTCAGTAACCGCGTCATTGCAGGGACAAAACGGAGGATCGATCACTAGACTTGGGGCATTGGAAGAGTTGAGGCCAAGGCCAGCTGGGGCTCTTCCAATGTTTCGGAGGTGCGGAGAGAATGGGTGCAACTTGCCCGCGTAGATAGTAGTCGCATGTCGAGACAACGTTTTGGGGTTCGTCAAGTGCTATGTGTGGGGAAGAAAGGAGCCTGAGTGTCGATCAAAGATTGTAAATTTAACGCCCTCATGTTTTAGACCCGGATTTTGGGAGAATTCACTTGATCGAGACTGTGACGGATATCGAAAGCTGGCTTCTCACCCAGTACAAGAGTATCATCTGATATAATACATACTATAGGCTTTTCCGTAACACTCCTGGTCCGTCAAATCGAATTGCTTGTGTATGGAACCCACCTCAAACGCCATGCGCCCGGATATTTTCAAGAGTTCCCATCATGGCTTCCCAAGTGTGTGGGTGATCAATTCATTTCGCGCCCTTGCCCTTGGCCTCCGTTTCACCAAGTTCGCGGATGAAAACACTTGCCTTGCCTTCGGCACTGTAGTCCTCCATACCGGTCTCGAAACCTGGGCAGACACCAATGGCAAGGTATTTGCCATCTTTGGAGAAAGCCAGGGCCGCAACGCTGTCCGGGAACTTCTGGTACTGCTTCATCCTACGCTTGGCTTCGGCGTCCCAGAGGGCAACAGTTCCGTCACCGCCGCCTGAAGCGAACGTGCCGTAGACAGGGTGGAAAGCCATGGCATTGACCGGGTAGACGATGTCGCCCTCGCCGTCCGGGGCGGCTTGGCGATGGCACTTGAAGGCATATTTGCGGGCCTGGGACTCGGCCGAGTCCTCGAACCACTCAACGGCAACACGGCCCTCGATGCTGCTGGTGGCGTAGCCAGCATCGTTGGGCATGCAAGAAACGGCGCGGGTGAGGAACTTGAGAGAAGACTCGCGCTGCTGCCAGGGTTTGATGTCGTGGGGCCCTGGCGTGGAGAAGAGGGAGGGGATCTGGCTCAGGTCGTAGATGTTGACGAGGCGGGCGGTCATGGCAACGACAACCTTCGAGGGGCTGACGGCCAGGGCGTGTGGCTTCCCGGGCAGATGGACGGTGATATTGTCGTCGGACGGCGACTTTGCGTTATGGATTTGAAGGGTTTGGTCCCAAGAGGCGGAGATGAGGAGGGCTGCCAGCTTGGTCAGATGTAGCATTGATGAATTGGGATCGAAAGTGACATACAGTGCTCTGTGCTGTACACTACGCAACGCGCGGGGGCGGTGTGTTGAGCTACTACTTGCTTCTCTCCTGATTCCAGATCGACCCTGTGCCCAGTTGCTTAGCCTCGTCGCGTAGCATTGACAGCACCGGGGAATTGCCTTACCTGTATACGCAGTGGTCCAAGCAAGCCGTGTAGGCTTCATTATCTGTCGCGCCGAAAGTCACATCGAGCACAGGGGCTCGAAACTCGATCGTCTGGAGGAGGGTTCCCGGAACATCTTCATCTCCACTATGTGTGTCGTAGAGGTAAATCTTCTTGTCCCAACATGACACCAGAAGTCTCGTGGGAGAATCGGGAGCGTACGCCAGCGAGGAGGTGGCGTCGCTGGGCGGTTGCGCCAGCTCGAATTGAGATGCTTCGAAGCCATTAGCATTCGGAAATGGATTGCCGAGCAGTACAAAAGCTGGCAATACCTCCAAAAAATGAACTTACCAGGTGCCATGTTTCGTTTACAATGATGATGTTTTGAAGCTCGTGGCTCTGTTCTTCCCTAGGTAGGTAAGCAGGTAGGTACCAATAGCTTGCCCAGGATGCTAGCTTCTGGGTCTGTTTACAATGCACAATTTGGTTGGAGGGGTGCTCACGTGGCGATAAGCGAAACATAGCTTATCGGACGAATCAGCACTAGTTCTGCCGCGGACTACCGCTTCCAAGCACCCCCCCACCATTGTTCGGATTTCTGCGATTTGTGAACCGCAGTAGCAAAATTGTGACTCGATCGCCCAATCACCAACGCAACACTGCTCTCCCTCAAGGCCTCCTCTTCTTCGCCTTTTCGACGTCACCTTCCTCCTCGGAACAACGGATCCGAACTCAGCGATACCGACTCAACGAGCAGGCGGAATCTTTACAGAGCACAGAGGAAACTAGCTGCCCAAAAGACGACTAGGAGGAACGTGTAAAAAGCCCGCCCGCCTTCTTTCGCACCCCGCCCCTCCTCCACACCTTGACCTTTACATAACCCAACCGCCGCCACAACCCTCCGTACTCGACGACTTCGAGAACCAGCAGCGAAGATGGCGGAACCGAACTACAGCCACTTTCGATACTTCGAAAACAAGTATCCTGAGATCGATGAGTTCGTCATGGTCAACGTCAAGCAGGTTTGTGACCCGCCGGCCCAACGCACACGGGCGATCCGAACCGACCCAAATCCACCCGGTCGCCGTGGGCAAGTTGGGGGATAGGGGTGGGAGAAGGAACATCCGGGTCTGACAGGTGATACAGATCGCCGAGATGGGCGCGTACGTCAAGCTGCTCGAGTACGACAATATTGACGGCATGATCCTGCTTTCCGAGCTGTCGAGACGTCGTATCAGAAGTATCCAGAAGCTTATCCGAGTGGGCCGCAACGAGGTCGTCGTCGTGCTCCGTGTCGACAAGGAGAAGGGTTATATCGATCTCAGCAAGCGCCGTGTGTCGCCGGAGGATATCATCAAGTGCGAGGAACGGTACAACAAGGGCAAGATGGTCCACTCCATCATGCGCCACGTCGCCGAGAAGACCCTTACCCCTATCGAGCAGCTGTACGAGACCATCGCATGGCCTCTCAACAAGAAGTACGGCCATGCGATCGACGCCTTCAAGCTGTCTATCACGTGAGTTGGGATCACAAGGAACATTGGAAAAGGATAAAGAGATACTCATGCATCGGACAGGAACGCCGAGGTCTGGAACGACGCCACCTTCCCCAGCGAGGCCGTCTCGGAGGAGTTGAAGTCATATATCGCGAAGCGTCTTACTCCCCAGCCCACCAAGGTCCGTGCCGACGTCGAGGTGACCTGCTTTGGGTACGAGGGCATCGACGCTGTCAAGGCCGCCCTGCGCACCGCCGAGTCGCGCAACGACGACCAGACCCAAGTTAAGGTTAGGCTCGTGTCCCCCCCATTGTACGTCCTGACCAGCACGTGCTTGGACAAGCAGCTGGGTATCGCCAGACTCGAGGAGGCCATTGTCGAGATTCGGACCAGTATCGAGGCCGCCGGCGGCTCGCTCGTCGTCAAGATGGAGCCCAAGGCCGTCACGGAGAGCGATGACGCCGAGCTGCAGGCCCTTATGGAGAAGAGGGAGCGCGAGAACGCCGAGGTCAGCGGTGACGAGAGTGTCAGCGAGAGCGATGACAACCCGGAGGTCTAAATTTTATTCGGACTCATCATCAAAACAAAAAAGGGGCGGCTGGTAGAATGAGCGTATCGGCAGGCTTGGAACCCTGAGCGGTTCTAATGAGACGACCAAAAGAAGAATTCAACCATTTCAAACTGTTCCCTCGGATGGTAGTGAGTGAGAGCTGAGCAGATGCTGCTAATACAAAGACTACTCAGCAAGCAGGATTCATTGCGCTACTAAGTCATGTCGATATACACCACGAGGACACGGATGTTGAGAAACCGGTATTCTTTCAAAACGACGACAAACAGACGCAGCAGCTATGTTACACAGGATGAAAGATAGCCATGTTGATGTTGTCTATATTGGTTATCTGACCCTTCAAACCGAATCGCATGTGTCCAAGTCGCCAGAGTGTGTTTCTTTCAATCTGGTTGTTCACTAAACAAGCATTGCTGCTCGTCTACCCACAGAATCCATCCTTCGGTCGTGATACTTATGATCTGTAGTTCCCCTCGACTAAGCCACCGTCGACAAACCATGCCGCCTTGGTAACAAACTTAGACTCGTCGCCAAGAGGACACGCAAGCGACGCGGCATCGACGCGGCAATCGACGTGGCAATCTCCCACGGCTCCGCAATGCGCTTGGTTATACACGGTATTGTGTCGGTGCTGAGCCCGAACTGACCTGCCGGACTTCCAAATGGCTTTGACATTATCTCCGTGTCGATGCAGCCCCTACATACATGTTACGCGTAAGCGATTAAGTCTTTTCTTTCGCCAAGTCTAGTGCAGTATTTATCCCTTTGGGCTTTGGGGGGGGGGGGGGGGGG
>PUHP01000170.1:0-13421 GCA_006783085.1 Colletotrichum shisoi | reverse complement strand
GGGGGGGGGGGGGGGGGGGGGGGGGGGGGGGGGCACAAGACAGAAAACGCTTGACTCACGGACAAATACTATTGACGCGGATGCGCCTAGGGGCAAACCCTCGAAAGCGGCAACCTTGGTCATGCCCGGCCCCGCGCGCTTACAGGCGACATATGCAGCGACCTCAGCCGAGGCGGAACTACTCATGATGCTACCGACGTTGACAATGCTGCCGCCGCCCTTCGCGTTGCGCATCTCCTTCTTTAAGGCAGTTGAAGGTGCCCACAACGTTGACAGCAAGAAGCTCGCTAAGGTATCCCAAGACCAGGTCGGTGATGGGGAAGATTTTGTGTTATTCCAAGGCTTTTTTAGTCTCGGGTCAGCTTTGTCACACAATTTGTTCTTCTACAAGCTTGAGAGAGGCGCAGACGGAAGCCGAACCAGCTTTTACAGTTCATTTTATCAAAAGCGGTACACATGTTTGCTTGGCGCTTGGTGAGATGGGCCGATTGTTTTGGTGAAGACTTATTGGAGCCGGGTTCTTAGAAAACCGACAGGTAGGTTGCACGCCGAGCCGCCACCGCTCCTTGCAACTACATTGAATTTGTCAAGCATGCATAATTCAGGGTTTCATGAGATGAACATTGAAAGGGCACTATTTTGAATGCCTGGGGAAATCCATATACATATGAAAGCACAAAGGGCCTTTAGGTACAAAAATGTATGCTGGCTTGTGTTTAATAAGTCTGTATGATACTTCGCAATAAACTGCGGGGACCCACCAACTCTGGTTGGAAGGGATTAAGATGGCCGTCTAGTCTTTATGTTTGTGTAAAATACACAAGGAACCGATCCACGAGGGGGAACAGAGCGCCCCTTCGAGGCCCGCTTAGAGGGGGTTATCATGTCCCCGTGTAAGTGGTGTCGTTGGTTCACCCGCAAGTCGACTTACAAAGACAGTCGCGGGGGTTATCCCCTTGACTTTGGTCATTTGCAAGGTCCAGGGAAAACCATTTTGACGAACATGACATGGAGAGACGGGCTGACAGCCAGCAGAGAGTTGGGAAACATCCTGGCGAGATCCGCAAGATGATTGACCGACGACTTGATGAGCCCAGACAAGTCTCTCATCGAGTATTCAATGCACATCAAGTGATGCTCACGCCGTTTTCATTGGCTCAACCTCTCATAGTACACATAACAACCGTTCAACTTCTCCCCTTTACTTTTCTATTTGTTCTCCGTTTACCCAATACCCCAAACCAACAGTTCCCCGTTTCTCTCGGCCTACCTGACCGGGAATCCACTTGCGATTAGCACATTCAATGGCAAGCCAATCCCCTTTCCAAGACAAAGCTATCGCCGTTACGGGCGATACCGGTCTTGCCCTGTCACGCTGCCCCGTCGTCCGCGGCGCCACGGTCTCCATCTACGCCACCTCGGCCGACAACCTCGCCGCCGCAATCGCTGGCATCGAGAAGGACATGGCCAAAGTCCGGGACGGCATCACGAGCACTGTGGTCGACATCAGCAAGCTTGAAACCGGGAAGGCGTGGATCGACACTAGTGTCGAGAGGTTCGGCAAGCTCAACGGCGCGGTCAATGTTGCGGGTTACTCCCCTCCTCTATCTTTTCTGTCCCATATTCTCGACAGTAATTGGCATTGAGAGCCCCTTTCGAAGCCATTCGAAGGAGAAAACCCTTCCGAAATGACATCGAGCTGCACACTGCCGACAGATGGTAATGTGGATGAGAGATTGGTAAGAAAGAAATCCTGTACCGGTGACATGTATCGGGAACATCAGGAGACTTGCCAAGCTCAATTCGTGTTGACAGTGCTGCCTCGAGAAATTGGGGTTAAACACTCTGTGGTATCCCTCGGGCAGTGGCACTTGAGTTCGAGGGTGTAACGCCTTTCAAATGATTTCCCGGGCTTGAAGCATTTGTCCAACTACATGGATAGAACTTGGACCTCACAAGTGCCTCCGTTTCATGTTAGGACGCAGGTGAACCCGCCCTCTTTGAGGGGCTCGCTGCTAGTGACCGCCATCTTGACGGCAGCATTGCTGCCCTGACAGTGGCGTTGCGTTTGTTTACAAGATTCCACATCGTTCGGACAAGCGTCAACATTGACGGCTGTAATTTTTTTTCTTATTGAGAGACATCAGCATGTTCGAAGCTTACGATAGATAGTCATGATTGCCGTTACTTTAGCCTTCTCAATGGCCTTGCTGGGCATCGTCATGCGTAGGATCTCCCGAGTATATCAATAAATGAAGAGCTGTGGCTAATGTCTCTACATCTTGGAAATAGAGACCGGAGTTTCATACCACATGTGAGATATCTTATGGTCGACTCACAACATCCGGAACCCTCTGGTAGTCGATTCCTTTAGACTTGATGGAGAAACCTATCGGCTGACCTGAGACGCTTTGGCGGCAGTACAACATATGCGCGACCGTCTTCTACGCTCTCAACATCAGCTGAAGCTCGCTATCCTCTTCCTGTACCTTGGACTCTCCCCAGAAAAGCGATTTCGTCAAGTCGTCTGTAGCCTTGCAAGCATTGTCGTTTGTTACTCGATCGTGTACGTCTTCATGGACATGTTCGGCTGCCGGCCGACCAGGGCCAGCTGGGACATGGCAGTCCCAGAGAGCAAAATAGCTTGCGTGTACAAGCTGACCACGTACATGGTACTCAGCATCGCTAGCATTGTCGTGGACGTCTTCATCTTGCTGCTGCCGCTGCTCATCATCGTGCCTATTCAGATGGCGCCGCGGCAGAAGGCTTCCATCATCCTGCTCTTTGCAACAGGTGGAATGTGAGCGACGGGGTCCATGTCACAAATCTCTCGGGACTCGTTGATAGTGTGCCCATAGCGTCTGCGGCGTGGCCATGAAGCTCCCCGGTCACCTCGACAGCCAAGACTACAGCCGGGAAGCTGTCGAACATTTCATCTAGTGCTTTGTCGGCGTCAACGCTGGCATCGTCTGTGCCCCCGTTCCCGTAATCAAGCCCTTCTTTATGCGCTACCTGTCGTCAATCATCGTGTCGCGATTGAGCAGCAATCGCGGCGACTCGACGGCGGCGGGCGGCTAGGGCTCGGGGCAGTCTTGCACACTCGACCCCGTCGTCGCGCAGAACCTGTAGCGGCGCCGTATGTCGGACGAGTCGTACGTGCTCTCGTCAAGGGACGACCGCAGCATATCGGATGCGAAGAGCGGGGTCGAGGACAGCGAGGAGGATTGACTGTGGGATGGGTATCATAAGAATGCGAGGGCGGCTACGGGAGCTGAAGTCCGGGATTTGAGGCCTGTTTTGGAGAGTAGTAACTTGGATACAGCGGATGAGATGAATGGTGCACCAATGTGAAGACGGTGCCTGTCTCGGCCGAAAATCGACATTCGAGGAATGGGCCCGGCATCATGGTCCGGCGAGAAACGATGGTGGTGGAACAATAAGGCCCATGAGCTGTGCTAACGATGGCTCGAAATGGAACCCAAAGGAAACGAATAGGCAAGTGAACGTTGTGGGTTTCGACTAGGCCAGATGTTGCTCATTGGGAGACACTACTCGTCCGAAGAGTGTGATACTCCGTCAGCTCCGACATCATCACTCCAAATCAGGGGCAACTTCGCAAGCCAATGCAGTTCAAATAGGCTAGAGCATGGGACAGGCCATCGAAGTACGGCCCGGATGTGTCCTGCCATTCGAAGCACAGGTCACTTTTAGGACATCAGGAAACACAGATTCGTTCGTGGGGTCGTAACTCTTGCCCCGTAAGTCAAGGTGTTGAAACATTAGTATGAACACTCTGCTAGGAGAGTTACAAATTCAATGCATCCATTTCTTTCTGATGCTAAAGTATCGCTCTACCTTGGTAAGTCGGTGGCACAGTACGGAGGAGCCTTTCAAAAGTTCGTACGGAAAGTGCCAAGGTTAACCCATGTCATAGACAGGGGAAATTGCAGGGGGGTTGCAGGGGCCTCTTCTAGCACTGCTTTCAGCCAGCATCACAAGAATTAAAAGGCGTCAATTAGGTGCTGTATTATGAGGCTATTCAGGGCTCTGCAGGGCTGATAGGAGCCTTAGAGCAGTATTTTCCAGCCTATTAACCCTCCTTATACTCGTTGCCTCCATCCAGGGCGATGATGGCCTTAATGTAGGCTAGGATCTGTTCTATCCAAGCCTGTATTTGCTCTTACAACAATGCTACCTAGCAGTCCAAGGGTATAAAAAGGTCAAAATTCGCAATTAAAAAAGTAGTATTTTTGTTATAATAAAGCTAGTAGGGGCCCTTATAAAAAATTATAGGTTAAGTAGTTTAATTAGCTTAGTTAATATTAGGTAGGGCGGCGGAGGGCTAGCGGCCTTGGCACTTTCCGTACGAACTTTTGAAAGGCTCCTCCGTAGGCAATTACCTATTTACCCCAACAGGACCCGCCCAGATAAACGCGATAAGACACTTGATATGATAAGCACGTGGGATGTGAACTGCCTCAAACAAAGTTTCGTTGTGACGAAGAAGAGGTTGTCTCTCGAGAGGCAGCGACCACTGACTTTCATACCCAGCTGCACACAATCTACGCCCATGGCATACCGACAGCTATGGGCGCGCATGCGAGGCAGCTTCCTTGGTGACACGACAATTCGTCTCCTGAGTCTCGCAACTTGGGTCCCCATCGTGATCACGTTCAACGACCATGTCGCGACCATCACAGAGATCAGCGGCGGCTCCATGTACCCGTACTACAATGAGGACCGCAACAGCACCGTGGCAAACGACATGGTGCTCAATTGGAAGTGGAATCCGATGGATGGACTGCGGAAGGGCATGATAGTCACGTTTAGGTGCGTCGATGGCGAGCGCTGTCGGAGCCCCCGAGATGTCGGATGAGCTGACCTTTCTCCCGCGTGCTGTAGAAGCCCATTCCACCCGGAGACCGTCGCGATCAAGCGAATTGTTGCACTGGAGGGAGAATACGTCACACCGAGGGCGCCGCATCCGCCTGGAATAGTCAGGGTACCACAAGGGCATATCTGGGTCGAGGGTGACGGACCGCAAGGCCAGACTTTGGACAGCAATACCTACGGACCAATATCTATGGCGCTGGTTACGGGACGGTGCGTTTGGAATATCTGGCCCTGGCGCAAGTTTGGGCGCGTGAGGTGGGAAGAATATAGATTCGCCCCTAGGTACTGAATCGAGGGCCGGGGTTGCCTCTTGTACGAATAAGTAAGCTGTGATGTGAGAGACTTGCCTGTCTTTTGGGGGGGCGGGGGCATTGGCTAGAGCCCAAGCATTCGAAGTCCCAAGAACCCTTCATGTATCATACATACCCTCCAATCTCCTCTCGCGACCATTGATTACTTCAATTATCCGGATAGGCCCTTTAAGTCTGAGGGGATGTTTCCCGGCACTCCCCTCCTCAGCAAAGCGGCGCAAACCGTCTTGTGTCACAGCTCGGAGCTCTCGGCACAGGGTCCGTCCCGTGAAATGCAGCTCCAGCGTTGTAGCTCTAGCGTCGACAGGAAGCTCACAGTGACGCTGCGGGACTGCGGCGCGGCGCGTGGTCTGTGCACTGCCGACAAAAATCCAGAGAGCCCGGGAACCCTGTAGGAAATTTCAATGTGACCATTCGCTGCTCCTCGCCGCCGCCAAGTTTTTCGACTGCGCAACAATTCCACGCGACAATCACCGACGAGGATACCTCTCTCTCTCTCTCTCTCTCTCTCTCTCTTTTTTTCTCTCCGTCTCCCTCTCCCCTCAAGATCTGAAGACGGCGACGGTATCCAGCAGTGGGTGTGCGATTGCTCCAACCGAACCCGCCCCCGGTGCCGAAATCGACAAGCACCACAACGTCCACGATCACCCACCTTACGAGAGGTACCGACCGACCGAACTTGCCGTTGACAGGAGAGAAGCTGGTGTAATTGCGACAGGCAGCATTCGCAAATGTCTGTCGCTGACCGCATCGTCAGCTACTTCGCCCCTGCCGACAACAGTGCGCAAACGATCAAGGAGGGTTTCTCGGTCTCGAGCCCGGCGGCGGCGGCCTCGTCCGGAGAGGATAGACATGAGGGACAGACGGGAGGACTTTTGCCGGATATCAGAATCAACACACAGTCGTTCGGACAGGACATGATCTCAGAGCAGGATGACTCATTCGAAGAAGAAGGTCGCCCGCCTTACCTCCATGCTATGATAGCCGGGGGTCTCGGCGGGTCGACGGGAGACATGCTCATGCACTCTCTGGACACGGTCAAGACGCGCCAACAGGGCGACCCGCACATCCCGCCGAAGTATACCTCCCTCGGCTCGTCCTATCACACGATATGGAGGCAAGAAGGCATCAGACGAGGTCTCTATGGCGGGTGGGTACCGGCACTGAGTGGCTCGCTCCCGGGCACCATGTTATTTTTCGGCACATACGAATGGAGCAAGCGGTTTCTCATTGAACACGGCCTACAGCACCACTTGTCCTATCTCACAGCCGGTTCGTTGAATTTAACCCCAGGACTGGAAACCCCAAGCTAACTGATTATGCCTAGGTTTCCTTGGAGACTTGGCCGGCTCCGTCGTCTACGTCCCGTCCGAAGTGTTGAAGACCCGCATGCAGTTGCAGGGACGTTACAACAACCCCTACTTCAAGTCGGGATACAACTACAGAGGCACGGTCGATGCTGCGCGGACCATTGTCCGCCACGAGGGGCTTTCTGCGCTGTTCCACGGTTACCAAGCGACGCTATATCGCGACCTCCCGTTCTCAGCGCTCCAGTTCATGTTTTGGGAACAGTTCCACGCCTGGGCCCGTACCTACAAGCAGAGCAGGGATGTCGGTATACCGCTGGAGCTCTTGACCGGTGGTCTCGCCGGAAGCTTGGCTGGCGTTATGACATGTCCCCTGGACGTCGTCAAGACGCGGCTGCAGACCCAAGTGCACCCTGACCTGTTACCAAAAGAGAGCAAAGCGGCAGCCAAGCCTCCCACGCATGCTTCAACGTCAAAATCACAGATGCGCAATATATCGACATCATCTCCGTCAACACATACTCCTCGCCCCGGTGCGGTGAACCTGCAGACCTCGTCCGTCATCCAGGGCCTCAAGGTCATATACCAGACGGAGGGGCTCAGCGGGTGGTTCAGGGGCGTGGGCCCTCGTGGCGTATGGACCTTCATTCAGAGCGGCACAATGCTGTTCTTGTACCAACGTATTCTTAAACAGTTACAGGTTTGGAATCCTCCCGTGGAAGTGCAACGGGAGCATGCCATTTAGGGGAGGGCTGTCGGTCAGGTCATGGAGGGCTGGGGTGTAACAATTTACCAGGACTTGGGATGGAGAAAAAGTATTGTACAAAAAAAAACACTGTCTGTACACTTTGTAAGGATAAGCATGGGGACTGGCGTTTGACGGCATCGTAGATGGACGCAATGTCCAATAGAGAAAGCTGATAGAGAGAAAGACAAGTCCCATTTCAAATGCCTCCTTCGTTTGCTTCTTATACCAAACACTCAAGTGAATGAATTGTGACCTCAGTGGCTGTAAAGAAAAGGCAGTGTTACAAAGATGTTGGGCGTGAAAGCCAGCCAAACAACAAGTTGTTGCTGTATGTGAATCAACTTCTGTGGCAAGCTTCCCTCCTTAAGAGATTCCAGTTGTCAATTGGAGCCTGCAGCGCCTGTCCAGTAGGAGTACCCACCAACCTTGGTAGGTACTTACGGGAGGTAAGTAGGGACGAGAGGTATCTGTACGGGATACTTAGACCCCTGCTCGTGTCCTGCTCAGGCCCCTGTGTGATAGCAAGGAGCTTAACGCGGGGTGTCTTGTAGCTTCAGTGCAGCTCTCAAAATTTCGACCTTTGCAACACGCGCTCCACAGCAAGAAGCAAGAACCTGCAACTTTGTCTCCCACTAACCACCAGACATAAGACCGGCTCAAATCAGCACCGCCGCTCACAATTCAAGAGTCATAGAATTCCCGCGTTACCAATAGTAAATCGATTCAATGGCGTCCGACTCGGGTACTCCCCCTCCTCCTTGGGAGCCGACCCTGAGCGGTTCCCTTCCTGCCTCAACCGCGATCCCGTTGAAGCGCACCGCCCTCGAGGAGGATTTTACTCCCTCTGTACCATCTCCTCTCAATCCAGACGTCCGATCAACACCGAAAACTCAAGGCGTCGACGACATGCCTGCTAAGCGCAACAAAAAGGAGTCACTGAAGAAGCGCGAGTCCAAGGGCGCTTTCGGCGGCGACAGCAACCGTGGCACGCCGGACCCGAAGCATCGCGAACCTAAGCAGAGCGACTACAGCCCGATGCGCTACAAGCTTGCTCCTCCAAAGCCTTCCGATTTCGAACCCGCGCGCCCCGCTGTCTTCACTTATCACCATGACGTTCCTGCCCTTGACGGCGGCAAGATCCAGTTCTACGAGACCTCGGAGCAGTGAGTTTGCCAGCGCCTATGCGCCTTGTCGCAGCTGACTGACAAGAATGCAAGTGTCCACAATAAGAAGAGCTACCACTACACACACTGCATTGCCGATCCCGGATTCCCCTCATCGCTTAACTACCGCGGCACGGAGGCAGAGCCTTACGGCCCTCACCTAAGCTTCGAAGACAGCGCGACCCACCTGTTCTTCGACCAGACGGGCCGCCACATCACGACCAACAAGGGGTTCCGCATGACGCGTGCAAACGTGGCGATTCGCGAGGGACGTTTCTACTGGGAGGTCAAGATCACGAGAGGCATCGTCGAAAAGAAGAATGGAGAGGGACAGCCCGAGTCACACGGCCACGTGCGTATGGGGTTTGCTAGAAGAGAGGCGTCGGTGGATGCCCCCGTCGGTTTCGACGCCTACAGCTACGGTTTCCGCGATGTCGGCGGTGAGAAGGTTTACATGTCGCGCCCGAAGCCCCTTTTCCCGGAAGGAGAAGGCATCCGTGAGGGCGATGTCATCGGTCTGGAGATCCAGCTACCCTCGGAGCGCCTGCAACGGAAGGTCTTGGCTGGCCAGTACAACCCCGCTGTTGACACAGGCCTGGACGACGACAGCACGGCTTTCGATGCGCCCAACATTGTTCGCGATCGTATTCCCATCCGCTTTAAGCAGCATATCTATTTCGAGAAGATCGACTACCACACTACCAAGGAGCTCGAAGACCTGATGAACCCATCTCCCGTTTCCTCTGGTCCCGCGAATTCGGTCGAGGCGCCCAACCCCAATCATACCGTCCCCGCCCTTCGGACTCTCCCCAGCTCCTACATCAAGGTGTACAAGAACGGTGTTCTCATGGGAACTCCCTTCACAGACCTCCTCGCCTTCCTGCCCCCAGCCTCGAAACCGCAGGCGCAGATCGGCGCCCGTGAGGGCCTCGACAACGGCATGCTCGGTTACTATCCTGCCGTGAGCGTTTTCAGAGGCGGCGCTGCAGAGGTCAACTTCGGTCCCGACTTCTGGTTCCCGCCTCCCGGCATTGTCGAGGACCCGGACAACGAGGTCTCCATGATCGACGGCGGCCAGGACGAGCCCAGCAAGTCGTACGCATTTGCATATCCCGGCCTGGATAAGGTCCGGCCCGTCTCAGAGCGATACACGGAGCAGATTGTGGAAGACATCGTATACGACATCATCGACGAGGTCGACTTCTGGATCCAGGACGGCTGTAAGGTCATAGATCGCTTCGGCCAGGGCGAGAAGGCTGGTCACACAGGCAGTCTCGCGGCCGGCGGACGTGACGAGATCAAGGAGTTGGTCCAGGATGATTGAGAACTGGACGAGAAACAAATCAAAAGGCGTACATTGTTAGGAGATACCCAACGTTTTTGCTTCTTTTTCAAGAAGCTTCTTGCATTGCAATCCATGGCTGTATATTAAAACTATCGGGGAAAGGCACGGGAGAACACCGTCTCTACACAATAAGGCCTTCTCACATTTGCGGAAAGGCTTGACCTAGGAATAGCCCAGGCCGGATTCCAAATGGACACATGAAATTATTCCACAGTGCGATCCATATCATAAGCCCAATCGCGCGTCTGCTCATTCGTTCATACTTCGTTTCAGTCGTTCGTCAAAGAAAAAAGAAAAAAGATCGTCCAACACTCAGGACGTGTTGTTCGACAAGACAAAAGGAAAACGCGAGAGCTCGCTGGGACAACTCAGGGTAAGACGGCCCCTCCCGTTTATCTTTCCTCACTTCCTAGTCGATCTCCTCCGAGGAGAGTCGGGAGTCGGCGAGGACCGCCGTTGCGGCGACGTCCTTCCCGAGCTGTGCCTGCCACTGCGCCGGCTGCGCTCACTTCTATCGCTCCGTGGACGGTCCCGATCCGAACGGACAGGCGGCTCGGTGCGCGAACGCGCGGGGGCCGGAAGGGCTGGGTCATCGGGAAGCTCCTCGATGCGGCCGCTGCCATCGATGATCTCAGGCGCGTTCTCGCGCTTGATACGTTCTTCGCGACCGCGCTTGTGGCAGTACCACAGCACAAACAAGAGGACTGTTCAAAGGAGTCAGCGTTCTATTGAGATACATGTGCGTCTTGAGGGGAGGGGGATTAGAACTTACGAAACAAGGCCACACTCCAAATGACGTTGGTGCCGATAAATGCCGGCCACCGCAGCTTCAACGCATTGACGATAGCCTTCAACATGCCCACCACGGCGCCAGGCTTGGAGACCAGGTTCGCGAAGCTGGTGGGTGTGAACATCTTCTTTGCGGCGCCCTTGATGCCCTCCTCGGCCGACATCTCGGCGGCGTTGATGCCCTGGCTCTTGGCGGCGGCGGCGAGGACCTCGGGTCCCAGGCTGGCGGTGAACTTGTCGGGGAGGTTGGTGACGAGCTTCTTCATACTGTTGGGGAGCTTGTCGAACGACTTCTTGAGGGTGCCGTCGCGATCCTCGACGAGGTCGCGGAGGTCGTCGACGGCGGTCGGCACGCCGTTAACGAGGTCCTTGAGGACGAGGGTGAACTTGCCGACGAGTTCGGACGACTCGGCGGACAGCGGGATGGCCTTGTTGTTGCGCGCCGAGAGGTTCAGGTCGTCGAGCACGCGCGAAAGGTCGTCCTGTTCGCGCGCCGCCTCCTGGGGTCCCACGGGCTTGGTGGGCGCCAGCTGCTTGTCCTTGTCGCCGCCTCCCGTGGCCTTGTTGAAGAGGAACGCAATCTTGCTAGGAATCTTGGAGGGGCCCGAAGCCTGGGGCTTCTCCGCGACGGCGACCGTTGCCGCCTTCTTGGGGGCCTGTTGCTCCTGGAGCGGCGCGGCGCGGCGGGACTCGTCAGAGTCCCAGGTGTACTCGGGGGTTTTGCTGCGCGGGGGCAGCGCGGGGCGTATACTCTCGTCGTCCGAGTCCATCTCGTCCGGGTCGGAGAGGATGCGTCTAAAGAAGGCCTCGTCTTTACGATCTAAGAGGGGCGCGGGGCCGCCTTCCGTAGCCGCGCTCGCCGTCGTCGAGACGGAGTGAGAGCTCGTCTGGCGCCGCGACGGCGAAGGCCGCGAGTCGGGTTTGAGATGTGTCGATGATCCATTCTGCTGTTGCGGCCGTTGCTCTGCTTCGGCCGCCTCTTTTGCCTCCTTTTCGGTCTTGTACTTCTTAAACTTCTTGTAACTCAGGTACTCCAACATCGTGGGCGGAGGGTTTCCGGGCTTTGCGCCACAGAACCAAGGCCGAAGAGCTGGATTGCAGATGAGCGGGAATGCGGTCTGCCTCGTGCAGAAGATTTCAGTTTGAGTGACAGATGTATCTGGTTTGTTTGGTGTGACCGTAGATGAATAACCAGGGGGAGTCTTGCTAACATAGGCGGTCCGCGGCGCTTCTTTTTATTCAACGGCCAAGCGCTTCTGAATCACATGCGGTCTGGGTCTGGCCCGGGGCCCTGGCTTTGGCAGCGTCGTCATGTCCCGCGACAGCTCAGGTGTTAGCCACAGCCCACAGGATGGGTTGGACGAGCGGGTGGGAGTGGCTTGCACAGCCACGCGTGATGTCACCAGTGCCGTTGGATGATCGCAATCCCCTGCCATTGGAGCCCTCCGGCGCGACGTCGAACAGCCCGCATCTAAGCGAGCGCCGGCAACTGGGCCCGAGACCCGCTTAAACATATGCACCGCCACTTTGGAGGCCGCCCCTCCAGGGTCCAATATGTCGCCTCTCTTGTTGGGACCCTGAGACCCAATGAAAGAATGTAGGATGGAGCTTGGAAGAACTGGGTGGTTCGTCTAAACTGTTCGCTTTGCTCTCTTCTCTCTGTATGGGTGCAGAGCAGGATGTCCGTGAGCTACGGTAGTCAAGTGACTGGCCTCTGCTTTGGCCGCCAGTTCGGGTTTATCTTCAAGAAAACTGTCTATAAGCATCCAGGGGTTGAGCTACCGAACAGAGCTTCATGCTCGATCATGCTTCATCCTCTCCATCTTCATCTCCGTCATTTCCTTGCACGTCTTCGTCTGCCATGCTGCCCTTCCTGCCTCCACTCCTACGGCGGCCCCTCTGGTAGGCCTCTGTACTGGTCTCTGCCTCCTCTCCCACGTAGTGTTTACCGTCCCAGTCTCTTGAGCATCTGGGGCATTTGTGGCTACGCTGCGTTCGCCAGTATGCGTCCTGGCATATGTGGTGCAAGCGCGCGTTACAATCCCTATCTGCGCATCTTTGCCCGACGGTGACGATTCCCTTGCACGCCTCGCAGAACTTGATGCGCTGCCATTCCTGCGCTGCCGCGTCGGGGTCGTTGTATGAGTCAATCAGCCACGCCCTAAGCTCGAGCAGTGCTCGGGGGCTGAGGCTGTAGAACCCGTTATTGGACTTTTCCAGCCAGCCCTGGTTCACCAGGTTCACAAGCATGTCTTCCACTTCGCTGTGCTTGAGTCCCTTATCCGTCGAAGATTGCGTCTGAGTCGGTGCTCCATTCTCATCGACGTCGTTGTTGTTCTGCTGCCGCGGAGGGCGGGCAAGCTTGATTGCCTGCATCTCAGTGATGCACATGAGCTCCATACGCGGGGAGTTGTACGTCTCGAACATGGCATCAAGTAGCCTCTTGGTGAAGGCGATCTGTTCGGCAGTATATGTAGTTGCGAGCTGCGTCATCGGGTCGGAAGCCGTGTTCACAAGAGCGTAGACGCGTTTCTTGGAGACTTGGTGAATGGTGCTCCGGACCTCATAATCGAAGAAGGAAACGGCTTCGGCGGCGGCTTCCAGGTAAGACTCGAAGTCTTGTTGGGTGACCTGCTCCGGGGAGACGGGCTCGCGGTCTTCAGCCTCGATGGTAAATATTTCGGCGAGAATTGTCTGTCCCTCTTTGAACGTAAGGGTTCCGCGAGCCATGAAGGCTTGCAGGAAGGCCCGATTGCCATCATTGTAATGTGGTGGGAGGTTGTTCATGTTGGTGATGTGGTGTCAGAGCGCAGGTTCATACGATGCTTCTGTAGTCTTGTCGAACTAGTATAATATGATGGGGGG